>JARHVA010004449.1:717500-945000 GCA_037957365.1 Torreya grandis | reverse complement strand
TAGCATTTTAATATCCTTTTGTATACCATATAGTAGAATGGTGAAATATAGAGTATTTGGATATGGCATTTCAAATGTCAATAATAATAACCCTCTATTTGATCTTAACCAATTTATAGCTGAGAAAGCAACAAAGTTAGATCATATTCTCACAGACATGAATGAAATCGGGGATCAAATTTCATCCATATAGTAGAAAGTTCATGGCCATGAAGAAGAAGGACATCAAGATGAACCTGAATAGCATTCCAATGATTAGGAAAACCCTTAAGATGTGAGAATACATGTAGTATTATACTAGTTAAGTGAAGCAAATTTTGGACTTGTAGTGCCTCCATGCAAAATCGTGATACACCATTATTGGAGTTGTGAGATTTAGTAAATCCTCATGTATGTTTTGATGACTAATATAGTTAATAGTTGATTATATGAAATATTTTGTGGTACATTAAGTGTTTACCCTTAGGAGCACTTGTACCCTCTTAGATTTGTTAAAGGGTTTATTTATTGAGTGTCTTAATGGTGATGGTTGTATATGATGTTTGGATAGGATAGTGCATAGCATATTTCATGAGTTGTGAAAAAGAGATTCATAAAGTAATTTTGATCACTTAGATCAAAAACCTTGAGATTGATTACATTTTTACTGGGTAATCAAGTCACCTCCATCACTTGTGTTTTATATTTTGAGTGTACAAAAATCATGGGCTGCTTCTTGATTAAGTATATGTGCATTAGTTTTGTGTCTTATTTACATTAATCCTAGGTAAGGTAATCCTAAAAGACCATTTTTAGACTGGCACCACCTAGTGTGGTGGGAATTCTCATTTTATTAGAGTGTAGTTATCTTTGTTAAGGATTCATATGTGTTAGGAGTTTACTCATGGAATGGCACCCCTATGTTTATGTGGATTAGGAGGAAGTGTCATCTCACATAGATAGTATGGAGGTGAGTTTTTAATCTTTCACTCTCCTTTGACATCATTATCAGACTACTGAGTGGATTCATATTTCATGATGTTGGTTAAGTGTTCCCTTAATTTGAAACTTATTTATGAAATGTTGATTTGACAATATCATGGGATTTGATAATATCATGGGATAGTGTCTTCTACTTCTTGTTGATAGATAAGTTGTAGGAATAGGATTGATTGATGCATCTATGTGGTTAATGTTTTCCTTTCAGTTGTGGAAACAGGACTTGATACTGCACTTACAGGTTGGTAAGTGGGTATTTATTATGGAAACTTGGGTTGTGATGTTTTATTTATACCATGTGAGGGTATTTAAAAGTTTTATTATTTTGGATTTTTAGAGTCATACTTTTTAGTGCTACTTTATCTAACTTGTGAACTTTGACCTCATGGAGTGGTAAGCATTGAATTTATATTTGTTCAGATTAAGAATATAAGTTGATTATAATCATTATGATTGATTCACCCTTTATTATATTGGTATTATTCTCATATTATTTTAAACATGTTTTGATGAGACATTTATGTACATGTTGCTTAGAGTGAGTATGTAATAGAATGTGTAGAACATCTTGTTAGTCTAAGGAGTTGAGATAAGCCTATAGCTTGATGTGTAACTAGTTGAGCAAGTGGGAAGGTGTTGTACTTTTTGTTCTTTTTATAAGGTTTTAAGGATGGTGTGATCATTGGCCTTTTTTTTATGATAATTTTAATATTATTTCCTCTTAACTATGAATATAACAGAGATGGGTTAAGTTGTGAAATGTGATACTAGCTATGTTTCGCTAATGGTAACTTAATGAATACATGAAATGTTTTTATGATTCATCCTGTGATGGATATTGATATATCTTGGATTATTTAGTGTATGTCATTGTACTCTAGGATTTTTTAGCATGGATTTTTTATTCATTAAACCATATGCATATTTTGGATATCATTAAGTCCTGGAGACTTAAGGGATGAGTGGTGAATTAAGAACATGAGTATTAATATATGGGAGTGGATCTTGGTTAGTCTCATATTGACTTGGTAGTTATTGAGTTTGGATCTAACAAGGTGAGCTTGTTGAATCTAGGATTTGGCAAGTGGGACTTGTCAAATTCAATCATGTGGTTATATGCATGTATACTAAGGAATGTTTATTCCTTAATTTAGTATACATTAGACATGTATTATTTCTAGTTCATATTCATCATCATACTTATCAGGAGATACATAGACCAGTGATAGTATTGACATGTCATACTTATTAAGAGCTATGTGTAGTAGGGATGGTATTGACTTATACACATTATTTTAAACATTTTTGTCTCCAAAATGAGAAAAATAATGTTTAAATTAGAGAGTTGTGCATAGGGGTTAGAATATTTTTTGTAACTCCCCCTGGCTATTTGTTTTGTCTTATTGATGATTTCATATGATTATTATTGAAGATTAAATATGAAAAGTTAACAAAAGTTTTTCTAAGATGTGTGAGACCCTTCGAGGTATCATAAGTGGTTAGTCCTATAGTATATGGGCTTGTCTTATTGGTTCTAGACCCTAGGCTAGTCATGGTAGAACTAATTCAAAGTAATTGACACTCACAAACTTTATTTGTGTAAAATGGATGTCATAGTATAAGGTCTTGTGGGACTAAAAACTCTAAGTATAGTACTACCTATGAGGACTAAGATGAGTTATATAGGTAATTTGCACATTAATTTGCTTAATTTGGTACTTCATACTATATTATTTTTTTTAAATAATTTTTATAATTCAATAATTATATTTTAATAAGAGTCATCTAGGATGATGACTAAAGTTAAGGGGAATGATGTTACATCATGATTCCTTGAAAAGCAAACTTACTTGATTATCCATAGATATTTATATTTAAAAATATGATTTGGTTATTTTTAGCTAAGATAAGAGTTATATGTTGTTATGGGATAATTAATATTGATTATATTACATGATTTCATTGCTATGAGTTAGTTGTAGTGTATATTATTACATTATGATCATGATGAATTGTTATTTTAACTATATTTTATGATGTATATATGTCATGATGTTATGGCCTAACTACCTTTTTGTTGTGAGTTTGACGTAGGATAAACTCATCCCTCAAATCATTATATAGGGAGAGTATCATGGGAGAGGGTGATCTAGATGGAGATGATGAAGGATGACAGAAGAATGGCTAGAACCCTGCACACACCACATTAGCAAGTACCTAAAAATTATAATAGGTTTAGACATATAGATCATATGTTAGTGAATTGTGATGTGTACCTATAAATTATAATAGTTTGAAGTTTAAACATAGGATATACCAAGTTGGTATAAATTGTACCTATTTGCCTATTATTTAGGATAATGAGACATTTGATTCTTAAAATTATAAGACTAGATGTTCATCACTATGTAATTGTGCTCATGAATGATTAAATATGATATTATGAGATGTCATAGAGAGTATTATGTTTTAAAAATACAATCTAAATGTATGTTATACCTAGGTGGTACAAACTATATTTTTTATGTCTAGATTCATTCATATATTTGATGGACTAAATGTATGTATTTGATTAAATATGTGTTTAGCATGTTTTGTGATTACTAATAAAAATTAATTTGTATGAATATATATATATATATATATATATATATGTATGTATGTATATGTATGTATGTATGTATGTATGTATGTATGTATGTATGTATACATATACATATACATATACATATACATATACATATACATATACATATACATATACATATACATATACATATACATATACATATATATATATATATATATATATATATATATATATATATATATATATGTAAACCAAATCTCACATTGTTTTTATTAAGTAAGTAGTGAGACAGACTTCACCAGCTTACTAACATCATAATGTCAGATGAAAGTAATCCGATTAAATGGCATGTATGAAATTGACTGATCTTAGGGATCTATAACTATTGAAAACTTTATCCAAAGTACTGTTAGTGATACATTGTCATTTCATGTGTATGATTTATATTTTTTTATGATATATTTTTAGAATGGGTTTCTTTATGATACACCACATGTTTTTTTAGAAATCATACAACACATGGGTATTAGCTTGTCTCTTTGGATTCCTACAGTATCACTATCTACTCATCCATTAAGGAAGGGGAATTCCCTGATAGGGATATATGGTCCATGGTTAGTGTGTAAAATCACTCAAATGATGCTCTCCCTCCCCACAATAGTAATTACTTAAAGATGACACCTGAGATTGCCATAGATACTAGAGTTTGGGAAGTCATGCTCTAAGGAGATTTGTGTATTGTCTATTGTATTGTATTTATTATTATTGGTATATTATCCTTGATTAGATGTATGTATTTACTTATATGTACTTTAGAAATAGTGGTTGTATCATTATAATAGTAGTGGTTGGACATTTGTAATTACTTTCCATAATTGGTTTGTGATGCATTTCTTATGATGATAGTGATCAGTGATGTATGATGTCACATGATTTGTTTATAGTTTTTGTACTTAGAGTATTTTATATGGCCACTAATTATATTCTTGTGGTATAATCTAATTAAAGAATTCATTGATTCATTTTTTTTAAATACATTTTTCTATATCAATCCCAATGGGGTTGTTACATTTTTGAAGTCACATAAGAAATGTTCAACAAATAGTTTTCACAACTTTGTGTGTCTACACTTAGATAAAATATGACCCAAAATTTTGACATTTTTAAGTTATCAATACTAATGTTGATTGGGCCAAATTTTGTATTGAAAATATTTTTAAAAGCTAGCAAAGAACTTGAGATATTTTGAGATGATTGATAAGTGTCTAAAATATCACATGCAATGTATTTGGAAACATTCATCATTACTATAATATCTTTATGGTTATCTATCATAAAATTATTACATATTGCACTAAAAGGTTCTTTTGAGACATGTTGGGGGTGTAAAGGTTAAATAATATCAAAATTACAATTAGCTTGGACATTCAAATATTCATCATCATAAAAACATAAATCATTTGTACATTAAAATCATTTAACATAAAGGAAATAAGTTTAATTCTATAAACTTAATACATAAAAAAGTACATATTTTATTATTATATACAAACATGCATTGAATTCATAGTTTTCATAAATAAATTAAAATTTAAGTATTTCTTGGGACTTAATTCTAATTATTTTTTTAAAATATATTGTATCCATAGTGGGACACACTAATTTTATTATTATATACAAACATGCATTGAATTCATAGTTTTCATAAATAAATTAAAATTTAAGTATTTCTTGGGACTTAATTCTAATTATTTTTTAAAAATATATTGTATCCATAGTGGGACACACTAATTTTATTGTCCCATCCTTCATTAATTCATGTGGGATCCTAGGTGTACAACATAAAGATGTTTATGTTAGATTATTTGTTGAAATTCTGATGGTGTTTCAAATTATTGATTTTAACACGTATATGATGGTTACATACCTAGTTGGGGATCCATGAAAAAAACATTATTTATAATATTTTGTCTAGCACAAGGTAACCATATACTTATTTCATAATTGTCTCAAATAAATATCAAAAAAATAATAATAAAATAATAAATCAATGAGGGATTTCGTAGCTCATTTCAATAATTGTTTGAATAATATTTCACACAATCACAAAAAATTATGTTTTCTCATAAATTATCAATCTTATAAAATTATTTGCATCTTAAAAATAAAATTTATGAAATATATTTTTAATTGACAAGACCAAGAGATTGAGATTGAATACAATAATATTACTATTGGTAAATTGAAGAGAGGTTTTAAAGATGTCTATACAAAAGTATAATGTTCATATTTTTTATAAGGTCATTAATGATTTAATATTCCTGAAGCCATATATTCCCAAAATAAAATATCCCTCAATATCAAGGAATGCAAAGGAAATAATTTTCTCCTTATAATAAGGATTAAGATCCTCTTAATCCTCCTTTAATCATGTAAACAATTGAAAGATACATTCATAAAAATAAAAATTGTATGTTTCATGATACTAATGTGCATGATGTAATTGCATGCCATAAAAAATTAATAATTTTGAAATTATTTATATGATTTTTAACCTCACTAAGGTGTTGAGGAACACTCTTAATGACTAGAAGATAAATTAGATGGTGAATCTAAAGTTAGATAAATTGAGTAAGAATTAGATTAATATGTTTCAAGTTATGAACATGTACTCTTTTGTTGTATTCATGAGAGAGATAAATTTTTAAAGAATAAAATAAAAAGACAAGTATATGTTGAGAAGTTCTGTCATTGATGTCAACTTTGATGTCATTGATGTCAATGTGTAGGTGAGAGAGAGAATTTGAAGGAAACTTAATTATTCTTATATTAGTTATTATCAAAGTTATTAAAGTGGTGTAATAGTGTTGTTTTATGAATGTTATTGTTTTATAGAATCATTAAGGTAAGCATGTTTTAGTACTAATCTTTGAGTACAATGTGTCTTGAGAAGCCTAGTCATAACAAGCATAGTAATATCATGAGTATGTGCATGATGAGCATGAAGAGGTATGTCCATAGATATGATATCATTTAAGGAACATGAAAGGAATGTGATAATGGTTTAGAAGCATCAAGGAGTGTTTTAAGGTCAGTTTTCAAGTTTAAAGTGCTTGAGAAGTCTAGTCATGGCACCAGTCATGTCATATAAAGTCTCAATTAGAAGGTTTGAGCATGGTGGATTTATGAGATGGATGAATATAGGAATAATATGATGTATTAGGTTGATTAATCATGCAGATAAGGTATTAGATCACTCAATATATTTTCAAGGTAAACCTACAGGGGTAAGACATTAAGTCCAAGTTTGTAACTAGACTAGTTCTGGACCCTATCTGACCTAATGAGGTGTCATAAGGTGTTGTCAAGGCATATCAAATATTTAAAATAGTTTTTTATCATAATATAGGTTGATTGATTTTTTATAATGAGGTAGATATGGCATGGAAAGAGGCTTGAAGGTCAGTTTTAAGGCCTAATGTGGTTTGTAGGTCAAGGTCTAAGTGAGCAAAGAGAGATATTGTGGCCAAATGAGGTATGAGATTTAGATTTCAAAATAAGAATCAGCATGTGAGAATTTTTAGTGGTGTGATATATTTTTATAGGTGTTTTTACCAAGTTTGAGGTCAAATTTTGAAGGTTCAGTTTTGAAAAAGTGTTTTAAGGTCTCTCAAGTGCATAGAATGAAGGGTTCTCAACTTGAGAAGGACTTTTCATTGGCATGTGTAACCTATGCATGCAAAATTAGTCCATTCATGTTATATGGGGAAGGGTCCTAGCTCAAATTTTTAGGCATTAGTTTTTTTATTAAGGGCTATGTTTTATGAATGATCGTTAAGACTGGAAGATGGTTTAAAACCTCAAAGAACCCTAATAGTGACCCAATATGAAATAAGTTGTTATAAAGTGATAAAAATAGATTGGTATGGATATTTAATTGATTTGAGATTTTATTAAACTCTCCCATGCATCTCTATGTGTGATTGGTTTGTGAGTAGACCCTACAAGAAAGTGTTAGTTTCTCAAAAAATTATTGTAGCAATCAGATTTGACCAAGTCAAAGTTGCTAAATGGATGAAGGATAAAGTTTGGGAATTTTAGTTTGTTTTCATGGTGTTTTTTTGATATTTTATATTCCTTAGGTGTGATAAAATAGCCATAAAATTTGACCAGTCACTAATAGACCTAATGGTGGAAATAGTGAGAAAATCTAGGCAGTAGTGAGAAGGTGATTAGGGACATGATATCATATAATAGGGATGAATAAAAGTATCTACATGTTTTTTTTAGATATTTTAATAAATTTTAATGTTTTTATAATTTTTGGGGGTCAGTGGTTATAGTGAAAAAGTTTCTCACAAGTTGCCTTGTTTGTCTCAATGAGGTCTATGTATAGTGTGGTTATGAGATTGGTATGCAAGACTAATATTTCCATTTGAACATGGTATCCTTATATATGATAATTTTATAATTATCTCATAATATAATTAAAATTAATTTTTATCATCTATAAATGGTCATACAATTTATTTAATGTCAATGTCACTATGATTATGGTTTAAGGCAAACTGGTAGTTCTGGGTAAACAAGTTGTAATGATGAGTTGGAGGCTCTTTTCCATAAGTTGAATTACTTAATGTACATGGTTTTTATATTTATGAATTTTATTGTATATAATTTTTTTAATAATATTTAATATATATTTAAATTGGTTAAAATATTGAAGGCAAAATGGTTTATCTGGCTGAGTGAACTCTATGAGAGAGAAGGTCAATAAATTGTTTTGCAAGACCAAAAGTTTCCATTAGAGCTTATGATATTATTATTGGATGTTTTTATGAGAATGTTTTAGGATAATTTTTATTAATTTTAATTCTTTTATTATTTTCTTTCATGTGTTATAAGTTCAATTTTCCATGATTTTGTTTTGAGGCTAGTTAGTAGTTCTAAGTGGGCTAATTGCAGAGAAGGGTTTGAGTACTTTAGCCCTGAGTTGTGAAGTATAAATCATATGGTGATGATATTGAGATCATATGAATTTTTTATATGATATTTTATTCCATTTTTTTATAAAAATTTTGTTTATGCTTCAGTTGTTCAAAATAGACATTATGTGTGTATGAAGGCCTAATTGTGAACAATGTGTATGGTGTGCTTTAATTGGTGGTTGGAGCTAAAAAGTGTTATGTAGAATAGATGAGATTATTATGGGTATATTTTATTGTAATATTATATTTTCCTACCATTTTAGGTGTTTTAAAAAAATTATATGAAGGCAAAATTTAATATGTCCTAAAGTAGAGCTAATGGAATTAGGTCTCCATGAGACCTAAAGATGAAATGAGGCCTAATTGAGGTATGTTAGACCTAAAGGTAATAAAAGAGAATTTTATCCATGTTTATGACATGTCCTAATATCTATTACATGTCCTACCTAATATTTTAATGGTTTTTGGCCAACCAAGAAGGATATGAATAAGATACTTGTATAAATATAAGGTAGTTTTAGGCCTATGTGTGAATAAAGTATAGAGTAAGCGAATAAAATAACATATTGCAGATCATAAGGAGGTGATATAAACCATCATATAATTATAGGGGATATATGATGAATATTTTATATAGTTTATGTGTACGAGGATAAATGTATTTTGATCTAATTAGTCTTGAAGAGACCTAATTTACTGAAGAGACCTAGAAAACAACTTGAGAGGGTTAAGAATGTGAAGAGATAAAGAGTTGGTCATCATAAGTTTTTTTAAAAATAATATGTCCTAAATTTTATCAAATAAATTAGGTGTTTGAGTATTTTTTGAGTCATCTATGGGTTTGGTGCCTCCTTGTAAGTTGGTGCTCTTCAAAGCCTAGTTGAGTTGGTGCTTAGATAGTTTGGGTTAGTGCTCCATGTGAAGTGGATGCTTAACTAAATTTGGTGTTTGTATTATAGGAATTTGGTCAATTTTCATATATTAATGGTTTTTATTCCCATTGAGTTTTTCCCACATATGTGATGTGTTCATGTGTTTCATGCTTATGTGGATAAGTGTTTATGCTTGCTATATATAAGTGCTTGTTTGAATGGTTCATAAATGTTTAAGTAAAATTGATAGGAAAGGTTTTTAAGACTAATTCATCCCCCTTATTAGTAATTTTTATTCCAAAATTTGGTATCATATCTTGGTCCTTTGAATCATGTCTAAAAGACTAAATGATATCCTGGAAGCAAGTATGGCTAGTCAACAAGCTCAAGGTGGTTTCTCTACCAGTAAGGCTCTGTTATTAGATGGATCTAATTATGCCTTTGGGAACATCAAGATGAAGATATATTTGATGTGTCAAATTCATTATATTTTTTAGTTAGTTTTGGATGGCTATAGTGCTCCTTCTATGCCACCAACTAATGTAGCATATAAGAAAGCTAGTGAAAACAACTCCAAGGTAATGAATGCCATTCTTTATGGCCTATCTAAGGTAGAGCTTGTGAAGGTGATGCACTATGTATCAGCTAAAGAGATATGCTATAAATTGAATATTATCTATGAATGATATTCCAAGGTGAACATGGACAAGTTGTAGACTCACTATAGATATTTTGAAAGTCTAAAGATGAATGAATATGAAATAATTTCATCTTATCTATTGAAGGTTGATAAAGTTGTCAATGTCATTAGAGAATTAAAAAAAGAAATGAAAGAATCTACAGTTTTTCAAAAGGTATTGAGATCACTAACTCCTAAGTTTGATTATAAGGTGTCTATAGTAGAAGAGATGTAATAATTAGACAATCTAGAAAGGATGGGCTTCATGGCATCTTGATTACCTATGAGATGAGAAAAAATGAAGGAATACCTCCCAAGAAGGAAACAACATTAAAATTTTATAAGAAGTTAAAATCCAAGAAGATTAAGTATGAGCAATGTTTAAATGTTGATGATGATCAACTAATAGCCATATTTTCAATAGAATTGATATTTGTCTTTGGTAAGTACAAAGGTAAAATTCCCTTAAAATGTTTCAACTATGTTTAGATTGGTCACTTTGCCTCTAAGTTTCCTAAAAAAGATAAGACTAAGCATGATGAATAACATGATGAACATCATGGATATGTTAAGGTACATATGTGTGACAAGAACAAGAGATATTTTAGAAAGTATGAAGGTAGGAAAGGGTAATTCAAGAACAAAAAACATTTATGTACCAAATAAGATGATTAATATAATGTAAGTGATACAAGAACATATGATAGTGATTATGACAATAATGAACATGAACATGATAAAAATTAAACCCTATTTATGGCCATAGAAATATAAAATTAGGGATATTCAAATGGGAAAGGCCTTATGGTTGATTTATAATTAAATGAAGAAGAAGTTGAAGTGAACCTTGAGGTAGAATTGGTGAGTGCCCTAGAGGATTTGAAGTTACAAAGAAAAATGAATCACAAACTAAGATCGTTACTTAAGGACTATAAAGTGTAGATTAGTTTGTTTGAGGAGAGATTGAGTAGCACATCCAAGGATTATGATGAGATCATCAATAAAATTGAAGCATGGATGGAGAGAGTCACTGCAAGCCTAAAGGCTAAAGAGGAAGATTGCACTAGGTATGAAACTAAAGTGTAATCCTTGAAAGCTAAGTTGAATCAAGCATATAATAAGGTTAATACCTTTCTAAATATTGAAAAGAGCACTAAGTCTCTATATGACATCTTGAGAGTCAAAAGTCTACAAGTGATAAGACTAGTCTTGGTTTCAAATAAAACCAAAAGGAGGTAGCTCAAGTCAAGGAAAAGGCTAATGAAGACAAGAAAGACAACATGAAGAGATCAATCAAATATCCTAATATAATGAGGTATGCTAGTTCATTAAATGGTTATTATTTTATATATAGTCAATTTGGTTATAGAGCTAGAGACTGTAGAAGACCCTCTAAGAATGTGTACTCATGGGACTATGGAAAGAGTCATAGTTCACATCAGTCAAGAGGTATGTATAAGTTTGTTTGGTAAAGTTATCATAGTATGTGACACATTGTAAGATTGTTTCCTAATAGAGTAATATGATCATCAAGTAAAAATAAAAGGTTTGAAGCCCCTAGAGTGAAAGAGAGAAGAAAAATGAATGTGTGGAAACCAAAGATAGGAAAGTTTAGTCATGATCAATATAAAAACTCAAATGAAATGTCTGATATGGTATAACATACTTAAGATAATAAATCAATTCAAGAATGTCTATTGTCATCTCATATTGATGATCAAATGGTTAATGTTGTCACTTGTATTTGCACCATTTGAGGAGATGCAAATTTATCCTCATCCAAGTGGCACAATGGAATCACCTCTAGGATTATCAGAAGCCTAAAGAATGAGGTGAGTCTATAGATAGGGCTATCTCCCTTGATGTACCACTTAGTATTGTAACTACTACTAACTTTTTGGGGTGAAAAGGGAGAGAGATAAATGAAATAAAACTAGCCTAAGGGAGGTGATACACCAGATTCACTGATGACATCCAACATATGAATATTACACTTCAAATTAAAGGATAACTAAACATGCACTCTCCAATCTGTGTCTTCTTATGTCAATGTTACATTATGGGGTTATGGATGAATGTGCAAAGCTAGGAGGACTAAACAAGAGGCCTTAAGTGACACTAATGAAAAGACTAACTCAATTAAACTTTGACATTTATTAAAACACATAATATTACCTACAAGAATAAGCTTAAAATAGGTGAGATAATGTGACAACTTGATAATGAATCCATAGTCTTCACTAAGCAAATTCAACATTCAAGTAAAGCACACTATGAATAGTCATGGAAGAGGTAACACTTAGTCATTTTATTGATGAAAAGGTATAAAAATGAGAAATGTTTCACCACAATTAGGTGTATCATCTTCTTCAAGTTAACAAGACACCTTACACAAAATTTTGGCTCCTAACTAGGTCATATGACCTCTTAACTCACCCAAAACACAAGATAGACTTATGCAAAGGACTATATGCAGGGTATGTTTTCAATGGACTATGTTTTGCTCTATGAGATCCCTTATTTTGCTTGATATCCATTGTAAATATCCTATGTATGTTTTCATGTCTATTCTATATTGGTTCCAATCTTCATTCTTATCACTCTGACCCCTCAAACACCCTCCATTCTCATGAATTCACTAAACTGAGTTTCTTATCTTTGATTGTATTTTTTTTGCTCATGTGAGGGGTGTTTGTAGTTATAATAGCATATTTTAGGTCTTGAAAAAAATAATAAAACTTTTATATAAACTTTCCATGGTGTTTTATCATATATTAGACTTATATCACCTTGTATAAGCCTAAAATATCTATTAGACAAACTATTTCATCACAATGCCTACCCAGTCAACACAGTCAACTATGTTGAGGAAAAAATGAAGTCTTGAGGGTGTTGACTTGCATTGGGATATGTTCCATGTTCCTTTGGAGAACACTTTAGATCACAAGTTTCCTAGGTGAGTTTTAAGTTCACCTATATACTCTTTAGGTTCACAAATCAGACCCTCCTGCTATGACTGTGAACTCCTGCCTATTAGACCCCTGCCTGAAGGTGTTCATGAATATACTTAGGAATTAAAGTATAATTTGGGCTCATTTGAAGTTTTAAAAATATCTAAGATATGGTTTAGACTCATTTGATTCACCTTGGTGACTTTGAAATCCCACTTAGTCACATTTGTATTTCACTGTCTACTTTCAGTCATAGCTAACTATGTTTCTTGGTTGGAGGCTCTCCCTATAGGTATCATGCCTGATTAGAATCCAAAATAAAGTTCACAACTTCATCTACCTCCTTTGGATTCATTTAATATTTTTTAGATATGTATTCATGCTTTGACCTAGAGTAAACCATAAATAACCTCTCTTCTTAGCTCATTGTCAGATGTGTTTGTTGTAAGTATATTTCCTACTTATGTATGGAATGAGGGTATGATTGGGAAGTCATAACACCAAGTACCATTATTTTATGTGACTTATATACTCATGAATTTTATCTTGATCATCTAGAAACACTCCATTATGATAACAAATTCATCCCAAAAATTTTGAATGGCAAAGGCCTCATTTGGATTCACAGTCCTTTAGACAACATTGAAGGACATTAGTGTTTTATTGGCAACTTTGAGACCTCAAATGACCATCTTCCACTTGTCAATTTCCTCCCAAGCTTTGAATAATGCTTGTTCATGCTAGAGGGTACAAGGAAAGGTCATTGGGATGAATTAAAAGTCTTGGGAGGCATGTCATAAGAGGTTTTAAAAAACCCCCTAGACCTTTGTTTGCACTTTTTAGGGACTGTGTCTCAAACTCAGTCAACCTCATTTTGAAATCATTCTCAACTTAATTTTGCCATCTATTACTTCCAAAATGTTTTTTACAATTACTTAAAAATATGAGGACTTGAAAATGTAATTTCATTCCTTGTTTCAACATCACACAAGGATTCTTTAACTCTCTATATTAGGCCACTTGTAGGTGGTTATTTTCCACATAGGCATTAGGTCTAAATTTGGGAAATTAACATGTTTTATGACCTCTCATGATCCTAAAATCTCCTAAAAACATTCCAATTGAATCCTTCAATTGTAAAATACATTTCATATCTTATTTCCAACATGAATATCCTCATGATGATACCTTTGGATGCCCATTAATGGCTGACTATGTGCAAACATGGTATATGACTACAAGCTTATGGAAATATGCTTTGGAGAAATGATATTAAGATGCAATGAGATAAAAATGACATTTTAAACATAATAAATAAATCATCACAACTTCTTGGAGCCATTTCCAAATCACAAGACTCTGTAAATGAATAAAAATTGCCTATTGCACCTAGAAAAGACTAGTCTATAAATTTGAGGTTATTGGCCCATAAAAACAACTCCAAATGTGAAACAAAGAATGTAAAATATTATATGGGAGATTAAAAATCCTTTGGAACCAATATCAACATCTAAAATGTATATATTTTCCCAAATAAGACCAAAACTTGAAGGGTGCATAGATTGATAGGAAACTTTACAAAGTCAACTTCATGAGGATGGTTCATGAAGCACAGTTGATAATTATCAAAATTATTTATATTAAAATGAAGGTATATAAGTGTAAAATAAATCCCAAAATCATTCTACCTATAATTAATTTTTCTTATTGTACCAAGTACAAACCTACAAGTCATTTTTATGTGTCTAGAGAAGTGAAAATGAAGAAAAATGGTTTTGATAAATAAATGACATATATAGATAAAAAAACATTTAAATGAGATTTAAGAATCTGAGGAGTCACATTTTAACATTTTCCATGTTACACACTTCCCAAAGACATTGTACAAGTGTCATTTGCTCCTTTTTTACCAAGAAAGCTATCTTTTCTCTTAATAACCTAACAAATTTTTAGTATTTGCAGTTATATAAGACTTATAATGACACATGGAACATGACACAATTTTTTTACACTTGCACATTTCCCAATAAAACCATACAAAACATTAAATGTACTATTTTGAACCCTTAAATGACCCAAAAATGATATAAGGAAATAAAAAGTAATTAACCAAAGCTAATATAACATTAGTTGACATAAATTAACCTATAAGACACCTAATGACAAGATATTACACCCCTTATAAATTTATAAATTCATGCTTTTACCTATAGGTGCCCCAATTTAACTCAAAAATTAAATTTGGTCAACAAATTGGTGTCTAATAGGGGTAGTATGCCTATTATACTAACTAGACCAATATATTTATCAGTCCATTAGTTTTATGGAGTCATCTAAGGAATAATAAAAATAATAAAACCTTTGACCATTGACCAAGACAAGACAACTAATGGATACCTCAACCACACAAAGCAAAAGACACACACATGTGCTCCAAGCACTTAGGGGAATTAGGAAACAACCTATTATTCACAAATACAAACTAAACATATTTCCTTTCTTGGATAAAAATTAAAAATTATTGAATAATTCTCATGGTGAGATGAAACATAGTGCCAAACATGCTTCTCTTTGGATGGAATGCTGGATTAGACCTCTTCCTTGGTACTTCGCTTGATCTGATCTCAAGTATATCATCCTTAAATAGGTCTCTAATGAAGACATATTCCTCTTGAACATGTTCACATACTTCATACTACTACCCACTCTTCATCTCATAATCAACTTGTATATCCTTAGTAGGCATGGCTTTAAGAGGAGTAGTTTCATGTTCCTTAGAAGATTGAGGCCAATAGGAGCTTATTCCATCCTTCAAGAGATGATGTGTTTATCAAAAATGTTTGAGATAATGATAGCTCATTTTTATGAATTCAAATATGTCATCATGAAATTTTTATGCTTATTGAAAGGATAGATTTGAAAGATTACCTTCCCTTTATATACTTACTTGAGTACCAATGTTGCCTTCTCCATAATTGACTAGTTCATAGCCTCCTTAAAGAGGAGTATAGCTTGCTTCAATGATTTCAAACAAGTCATTTTAAATTTTATTAAGAAATTGTCCTTGCCTATCCATGGTATCTTGCAAAGTGAGAAAAAAGTTAATGATCATTTATTCCTCTTTGGAAAAAGGAAGACATCCTTCCTCATCAACCTGATCTAAAATCTCCACACAAGTAATAACCTTTTCTTCATCTTTGATCAGATCATTTTCAAGTTATAATTCCTCTATCTTGATCTCATGAGACTCTCTCAAGACTTTCACTTCTTGAGGGATGGCTTTAAAGTATTCTCCCTTCTTAATAACACATTTCACTTCAAATATGGAGGCAAAAGCTTGTGAATTACCCTTTTGTTCTCCAAAGGGAGTCCCTATGGTGATTTATTCCTCATAAACACTCATAAGGTCTTATTTATCAGCTATGAATTAAAAATGTTCCTCTTCATTTACCTCTCTCAAGATAGGTTCTTCAACACAAAGAAAACATTCTTCATCATCAACCAAGTAAATAGATTCAATACAAGGACCTACCTTCTCTTCATCACCTAAGACCTCCTGAAGGCTTTCAAATTGAGTTTCATCTATCATAATCTGATCTATTTTGTTAAGGTCTATAAGATATTCAACCTCCTTCATGGTGATGCCAAGATTAGGCATCTTGAAATCATGTGATCTAACCCAATGAGGTTTCCAAGGATGTAGGTTTTCTTCAATCAAGAGTTATCTTTCTTTATCAACCAGTTGATCCTCCTTTGGTACCATAGTTCCATCAAGGCAAAGGGTGATGGGGTAAGGAAAAGATGAACTAGTTGGTGGATGTGGCACATAGAACTCCAAAATAGATTGAGGATGTAAGTTAGGAGGCTCTTTGGGAAGATCTTGAGGAAGGGGAAATGGGATTTGTTTAGGCATATGATCTTCTCTTTGGTCTAAACCTTCCATCACACCTTGACTTAGTAGCTTCATCTTTATCTCTAGCTTCTATATTTACTTGGCTAAGTTCTCTTGGAAAATTTTCTCTTGAATCTCATAGGAATCATCATGAGGATAAGGACTACATGAGGGTTTCCAAGGAATAGAAGAATATTTTTGAGGAAGGGTGAGAGGGGCTTGCAAAAGATCAGCTCCATCCTCCACTTCACACTCTTGGACAAGATTTTTTTCTTCCTTATTTCCCCATGACTCCACTATCTTACTCAAAATTTGGATGATAGGATTAGAATTATCTTTTTGAAGTGGTGGGGATGCAATGTGAGAGGGAAATGAGAGTTTTAAATCCTCTTCCTTTGCTTCTAACATGGACTGATGCATATGCATGTTATCCAACTTAATTTTCCTATTGATTTATTAATTTTGGGAATAATGGAGTTTTATTCTTATTTAATAAACAAGTATGTGTACGATAAATTAGTAAATAATATTCCTAATTAAAACTATTGATTTGTGAAATTAGACTACAATTAGACCTTTTCTAAAAATAGTAGTGAGAGAGAGAAAATCAAACTTACCTTGTTTTAGATTGTTCTGACTGAGATGGGGTCTGGAAATTTTCATGTAAAATTGGGATATTATCATAAATAGGTTCCTAAACTTCATTTATTGATTGGATAGGAATACTATAACTAGACACCTGGGATCTAGCATTGTAGTCCTTTTCCAACACTATTGTCCTCAGGATCTAAGCTTTCTAGGTTTTATTCGCCTACTTAGTGTGAGTATGCATACCAATTTTTAAGTTCTCTCTATCAATATAGATCCTTATAGATTTTACTCTTTATGTACTTTTATTTTCTAAGAAATTGAATAAATTTGGGTAAATAGGGAAAAGGGGTTAGTGTGTGTAAGATGCATTTGATGTGCTTCACACCCTGTATATGGGTACGCTACCTACAAACCGATACTTTGAGGAGGGATCAAGCCATGTGTAGTTTTACCTTTGAGAGTGCTTAGTGACATAATGAATGAAATGTAAGAAATGCTAAAACTGGGTATGCTTGAGATGGATAGGGACTAGTCTGAAGACTTGATTTAGCTTGAAAGTGTATAGGCTAGCTGTATGTAGAGAATAGAGAAGATTACTTGAGTGGTCTTTCTTTTATTATTGCTTTCTTGAATGACATTTTCCAACCCTTTCTAAATAATCTTTGAATGGGTTTTTATAGGGATCTATTTGTCATGGGTTAGATGAAATTAGACTAGGTTGACATAATGGACAATGGAAATTAGGGGAAAATAGTAACTTGGGCTCAAAATGTGATTAGATAGGAGCACTAAAAAAGGGACACCCTTGGGTCTAGTGCTACTTCCAACTTTGGTGCTATTGTCCTGGGTATATGAGACCTAGGGGGATGGATTGGTTATGAAGAGAGGGGCCCTAACTCAGTTGGGGTCAAGTCCAAAATGCCATAGATGACTAACAATTAGTGAAAACAAGCCTGAGAGGGTCTATAGAGAAAGTAAGAGGGATTTAAGGGTTGGTTGTCTTTAGCCATGTTCAAGTTACCAATTTTTGCATTTCATATCACTACATTTGCCTTCCTTTATTATAATGATTTATAAAACCAAAATACTAGGATAAAGGAAAATAGAAAGTGTACCTGAACTTACTTACAAAGGTGAATCTCACAAAGCTTGTGATGTTGAGTAATGTTAGATAGTTCATAGAGATCATGATGTGTAAGTGTGAATCTACAAAAGCAAAATAAAGAGTAAACAAAGAGTAGATTAGTTCTTATCCTATGTAATATAAAATAAGAACATACAAATCTAAGTAAGAGAGAGGAAGAGAAAGGAATGAATACACCTCACTATGCATGTGAACAATACAAAATTTGTTGTGATACTTGGTAATGATGAGTAATGTTAGATTTCCTAGGTGATGATGTAATAAAAATTATATCAGAAACAGAGTTGAGTCCTCAATTCCCTAAAAGATGGCTTAAGAATACAAAGGATATCCCTTTGGTTCAATATTCATTTAATAAATCTAGATGATCATGTATATAATAATTGATTTCTAGACTATGTGTCTAATCCCTCTGATTAGGTGGCTTAATAATACAAAAGCTGGCCCTTTGGATCTATTGTTGCCACATGAAGTGAAGCTAAGAATTGATACCTTTATATATGAATGTTTATGTCATATGAGATGTATTTTGAAGCCCATGAATGATCTATAAATATGAAAATGTGGTATGGATATCCAAATGTGTACTGAAAACTAGGCCAATGTTGGCCAACACAGAAAAAGATGGAGATTAGGCTTGTATAAAAGCCACTCCAAAATTTAAAATTTGGCTTATGTAAAAGTCACTCAAGAACTTGAGTACTCAGTAATGTGTAGGTTATGATTGTATGAAATCCACTCTAAATTGATTCCAACCAATTACAGATGGAATAAGCCATGCAACTACCGAGAATGTCTAGGTAATGCTAAAAACTAAAAGAAAAGAAGCAAAAGTGCTATGCAATCTGCCCCCAATCACTAGTGTCTGAAACATGGATTTTGATCTATAAGTTTTACCAACAATCATTTATAAAAATAGAAGCAAGGACCAATCATGCTATGAATGATACCCCCTATGTCTAGATTCTTTGAGAAAATTGTACTAAAAACTACTAATCTGAACTAGGCTAATTATGCAAAATTTTATCTAAACCTACCTTTCTACCTACTTCTAAAAAACCTAGTTTTTTATTGTTTGGATAGGAGTTCTAAAAATAGACACCCTGGTGTCGGACACTATAGTCTAGCCTTAGTGCTATTGTCTTGGGATGAAACTAATCACTGATCTAAAATCTTGATTGTCTACCTGGTCTATTCTAAGTATTTTGATGACTGGTTATTATTTAAGTTTTTTTGAAACTAGATTTTGTGACCAATAAGAGCTATAATCTCTATATAAAAACACCTATTTGTTGTTCTCACTTTTGAGGTTAGGAATAGGTACCTTATAATGACTGATCTCAGGAGAAGAAGCCTTACAAGTGTGTTAAGTTAGAAATATTCATGATATAGCAATGATAATCAACAAGATATCTCAAGATATAGCATGGTTTGATTTGAGATATTATTAGATCAATAGATGTATGCCTAGATAGATATAACAATGTAGTAACATGTACAATGTAGTAAACTATAACTGAAAGTGTTAGCTATTAGTTTTTAGTTTGAGGGATGGAGCATGATGTGCATCATGGTATCTACGAAAACAAAAAAAATGCATGATATGAATCATGACATTACAAGAAATCAAAATTAATCAAGCAACAAGCATACAAAGTAGGAAGCAAGATACATACAAGGGTGGCCAAGGGGCCAAGCAAACAAGGGACATGGTCACATGTCAATCAAACTAGAAAACAAGCATACAAGGCATTTTCAAATGCCACATACACATATATTTGAAATATGCAAGTTATCATGGAAGCCACAATCATGTAGAGGAGTACAGGCAAAAGACATTAGAAAATATCCTAAAGCACACACATGAATAGAATAGAAGAACATTGGAAATTTTCCTAAGGCACATATAGGAGACAAGCAAGAACTAAAAATTCAATCCAACTAGATATGCTAAGCAAGAAGAGGAAACATGTAATTATTGAAAAGATATAATCACATCTAACTAATCAAAGCAAGAATGAAAGTATTCAAAACATGTTTTGTAGAAGACTAGGTATATGCTAAGAAATACACAAGTGCTAGATAATAATGATATGTTGATAAAGTAATCTATGTAAGCTAGTAGATAAGGTACATCAACATGATAACTTAGAGTGTGGAGTGTAAGAATGACATAACCTGGATGGTGTAGTCATGTAGAAGATGCCCCTAGTGGGTATGTATATTGATGTGTGTCTTTAATGTAGAAGTAGGAATGCCCCCTCAATGGGTAGGTGAAGCAATCAAGTATTTGGATTTCACTGCACACACTCAAAAAAGATCAAGGTGAAGCATGGTAATGTAGTTAAATTGATATACAATAACATGGAACAATAAATGTAAGTCCTAACATAGTAATATTAATGTAAAGCATGGATGATGCATAAAATTGAAATGTTTTTGGATTTTTTAAATGGTATATTGTTTTCATATTTTGAAATTTTATATTTTTTTTAAATTTTTGAACATTTTTAAAATGTGTAAAATAAAGCAATAAAAACTATGTACAAGAAAAATTGGGAAAGGATGATACTAACTGATGAGTCTCATGGGAGACTCCCTATCATGGTGTCTTGTATCAAACAAAGAAATCATGTGTTATTGTGAAGCATGAGGGAATGGATGTGAATAAGACTTTGAATATTTGAAATCATTTTTCGTATCTTAGAAATCATAATACCCTATATTGTTTCAATCACCATTATCATCTTGATCTTAAACCAATGGAATGCTAGTGTTAAATTTGTTGTATTTGGATCTTTTCCTTTCATAAATTATGTCTATGAATTATTTTCCTTACAATTTTCAATAAATCCCAAACCTTGGTGACAAACATTATCAACTGCTAGAATAGGAGTAGTGATGCCTTGAGCATGCTTACCCAACCCTTGGCCTTGAAAATCAAACTGTTGTAAATATTTTTTACCAAACCCATACTGATTTGAAAGTTTAGCCTCATTTTGGAGAGGTAGATTTGCATGTTTTTTATTCTTTACCTATGATTTTGGTACTGTTTATTTTTATGATTTTACTTTTTGATCCTTTTGTTTTTCTGAGTGATGCTTTGGTAACCACTTGTATTATTTCTAAATTTGACCTTTTGTGAATGTGTTCTTATGTTATTATGGAGTGCTAGATATATTTACCTTATATAGGGTGCTCATTAGTAATTATCTATTGTATATGTTATTTCAATCCCAAACATGAATATGTGTGATGCCTATACATTCTATGATATTCACAATAATATCTAGATCTTCTTATTGGATATAGAGGAGGTAGTTTGATCAACTTAGATTTAATCATTTCCCTTAGTACCTTAATTTAACTCTTATTTTATCTTCGAATGCTTTGTTAATCACTAGTTGTAGAGTTATTTTGTTTTGATTTCTTGTTTTGATATGTGACATTGCTTGCAACCAATTCACTAGGTGAAGGTACATGGACATGATAGGAACTAGCGTGCCTTTGAGGATTTTGTATTAAGATCTAATTTTCCAATGTTGTGATATTTTCATGTAATATCTAATTTTACATTTGTAAATCTAAAATTAACTTGCTCATACTGGTGATTTAATCCCTTAGACTCTCACAAGTGCAAACCGTTGTTGCTTTCGATTGAACATGTAAGCATATATGTTGAATATGGTTTGAATAAGTTATAGGTTGAATTTTTTCATTAAGAACAATAGTATATCCTACCTCACCTTTTGGAGTGGTGATAGCATGGACCTAGTTAGAGGGAAATTAGCTATCACCCTCTTAAGGGAGAGGAGGAGAAGGGATTTATTTCCTCTACATGAAATATGACATTGAAACAAGATTAGCCAAGGAGGCATATACATATAGGTAGAAACCATGTATATGGGCTAAAATAAATGTAAGTGGAGTTATAGGTTGTATAGAAATATCATTATAGAGAACATTCCACATGAGTGATAGCAAACAAGGGATAGAGAGTATGTATTTTTGCAAAAATGTATATAAAATTTTGACATGAATCATAACATTCCTAACATGTTTAACATGATAAACTTGATAAAATTTCCATATGAGAAATAGTAAGTAAAGGATAGAGATCATGAATTTTTACATAAAGGCATATAAACTTTTGAATTGTAACATAATATTTTGAATGTGTTTGGCATGATAAAATTGAAAAAAATTCCATGTGAGAAATAGAATGTAAAGGGTAGAGATCATGAATTTTTTCATAAATGCATATAATATTTTGACATGTAACATAACATTTCGAATGCGTTTAGAAAAATGGAGTTGGTAATTATTTTTTATAAGCAAAAGAGAATATGCAAAAATAATTTTGAAATTTTGTGCATTTTTGGAAATGAATTTTTTAATATCATCCCATATAATGAAATGTAAGCATGAAATGAAAAGGATAAATTATTGTACTAACATATGATAAACTTCATCATTCATGTACAAGACATGGCTCACATTATGATTTCCTTGTCATTTGTACGAAATATAAGAAATTTTTTTACAAAAGTGAGAATCATTTTTGTAATTTGATTATGGAAGTAAGGTGATACCTTAAGAATCAAATAGGTTTTCTAGGTTTTTATACAAAATTTAAAGTAATTCGGGTTCACCAAATGATTTGTTATTTTTGGTAATAATAGAGTTTTATTACTATTTAATAAATAAGTCTGAGTAGTATAAATCAGTAAATAATATTCATAATTAAAAATATTGATTTGTGAAATTAGATTGCAATTAGACCTTTTCTAAAAATAGTAGTGAGAGAGAGAAAATTAGACTTAGCTTATTATGGACTATTTTTATTGAGACAAGGTCTAGAAATTTACATGCAAGAATAGGAAACTATTACAAATAGGTCATAAAACTTCATTGCTTGATTGGATAGGAGCACTAAAATTAGACACCTTGGTATCCAACACTTTAGTCCTTCCTCAGCACTATTGTCCTCAAGATTTAAGCTTTCTAGGTTTTGTTCACCTACTTAGTGTGAGTCTATGTACCAATTTTTAGATTCTCACTATCAATAGAGCTCCCTATAGAGGTGATTCTTCATGTACTTATCTTCTTAAGAAATTGAATGAACTTGAGCAAATAGGGAAAAGGGGTTAGTGTGTGTAAGATTCATTGGATGTGATTCACACCCCATATGTGGGTACGCTACCTACATACCAATACTGTAAGGAGGGATAAAGTGATATGTAGTTCTCCCTTTAAGAGTGCTTGGTGAAATAGTGAATTAAATTCAATAAATGCTAAAACTAGGTATGCTTGAGATGGCTAAGGACTAGTCTAAAGACTTGATTTAGCTTGAAAGTGTATAGGCTAGTTGTATGTAGAGAATAGGGAAGATTGTTTGAGTGGTCTTTCTTGTATTCTTACTTGATTGAATGATATTTACCAACCCTTTCCAAATGATCTTTGAATGGGATTTTATATGGATCTATTGGTCATGGGTTAGATGAAACCAGACTAGGCTGACATAATGGACAAGAGGAATCAAGGAAAAATGGTAACATGGGCTCAAAATGTGATTAGATAGGAGCACTAAAAATGGGACACCTTAGGGTCCAACTCTACTATCCAAATATGGTCCTATTGTCTTGGGAATATGAGACCTAAGGGGATGGATTGGCCATTAAGAGAAGGTCCTAGATCAGTTGGGGTCAAGTTTGGGAGGCCATGAATGACTGAGAATCAGTGAAAATAAGCTTGAGAGGGTCTAGAAAGCAAGCAAGAGGGACCTAAGGGTTGGGTGTCTTTAGCCATGCTCAAGTCACTTTTTTTTTTCATTTTATATGGCTACACCTATTAATATTTTCCTCAAACACAATATTTCTCTTTTCAACTCTCTCCTATAATTTATTGGGAAAATGATGACTTTGATAGACTTGATTTGGTTCATGAGTAGGGGTCATGTATGGATGATAGGAAACTTAGGAAAGTGGATATGAAGGCTGATAGGTTTGGTGAGGCTACCTTTCATGAAATTCTAGCCTAGCCTCTAAGGAAGATACTAAACCACTCACATCTAACATCTCACTTGTGATCCTTTGCCAATTTACTCTCTCAATAGGTACCCACACCCTCTTGACTAACTCTAATGCATTTCTCACTTGATGGATGAAATGATTAGGAATATTTTGGCCATATCCCCTAAGATTATCAAGCTCCAATATATATATTTCATAGTCCAAGAATGTCTTCTTGAAGGTGTAAATGGGTTTTCTTGAGGAGTGGCTAGGTTGAATAGGAGCAAGACATGGAGAAGCTAGCTATATCACTAGTAAGAATCATGTATGGGATGGATATGATCATATTAAGGATAAAATAACCATAATGGGGATGATATACTTCATTATAGGGTTGGTTAATAACTTTCTCATATCGATAGGGAATTCCATAAGCTTGGAAGGTCTCACCAAATTGTGTGAAATTGTACTCAACACCAAGGTTAGCCATGAAACTTTATAAGGAAACAAGAGAAAAAAATAACATATTACCAACAATATTCAAAGGATCACCTAGGTTACTTTACTAGTTGATATAGCTTCATAGTCACCATTGATGCTTGAATAAATGCCTCTAAAGTTTGATGTGTTGAAGGACAACACCAAAAATCCTCTAACTCTTGGAACAAGAGTCCCACCACATGTGTCAAAAACTATTGTCACTTGGATTTACACCCTTTGAAGAGATGAAAATCTCTCCTCATCCAAGTGGTATAAAAAAATCACCTCTAGTCTTGTGAGAAGCCTAAGGAATGAGGTTAGTCTCTAGATAGGGTTAGCTCTCTTGATGTACCACTTAAGATTACAACTACTACTAACTTTTAGGGGTGAAAAGGGAAAGAGATAACTAAAATAAAACTAACCTAAGGGAGGTGATACACTAAATTGACTAATGACATCCAACCTATGCATATTACACTTGAAATCAAATGAAAACTAAATACACACTCTCCAATCTATGTCTTCTTGCAGCAATGTTACATTGTGGGGTTATGGATGAATGTGCAAAGCTAGGAGGACTACACAAGAGGCCTTGAGAGGCATTAATGAAAAGACTAGCTCACGTAAAATTTGAAATTTCATAGAACACATCACATTCCCTAAAATAAGGAATTACAAATAGGTGAGAGAATGTGACAACTTGCTAAGGAATCCATAGTCTTCACTAAACAAATTCAACATTCAAGTAAAACACACTATGAATAGTCATGGAAGAGGTAACACTTAGTCATTTTATTGATCAAAAATTATATAAATGAGTATGGATTCACCATAGTTAGGTGGAACATCTTATTCAAATCAATTAGACACCTTACACAAAATTTTGGTTCTTGATTAGGTCATATGACCACTTAACTCACCCAAAACACAAGACAAATTTATGCAAAGGATTGTGTGCAGGGTATGTTTTCAATGGACTATGTTTTGCTTAATAAAATCACTTATTTTTATTGATATACATTGTAAATATCGTATGTATGTTTTCATTTCCATGATAGATTGGTTCCAATCTTCATACTTATCACTCTGACCCCTCAAACACCCTCCATGCTCATGAATTCACCAAACTGAGTTATTTTATCTTTGACTATGTTTTTTTTCATCATATAAGGGGTATATGTAGGTATAATATCATATTTTAGGTTTGGAAAATAGTAATACAAATTTCATAGAAACTTTATATGGTTTTTTATCATCTATTATAGTTATATCACCTTGTATAAGCCTAAAATATCCATTAGACATACTATTTCATCTCACTGCCTACCTAGTCAACACAGTCAACTATGTTGAGGAAAAAATGAAGTCTTGAGGGTGTTAATTTTTATTAGGATATGTCACATGTTATTTTTTATAACCCCTAGTATCATAATTTGCCTAGATGAGTTTTGAGTTCACCTATATACTTTTTACGTTCACAAACCGGACCCTCCTACTATGACTGTGAACTCCTACCTATTAGACCCCTAGCTAAAGGTGTTCATGAATATAATTAGGCTTTAAATTATGATTAGTAATCCTTTGAAGTTGTTAAAATATCTTATATATGGTTTCTCATTTTCTTCACCCTTGGTGGCTTTGAAATCTCACTTATGCACATTTACATTTCACTATCTACTTTTAGTCATAGCTAACTGTGTTTCTTGGTTAGAGGCTCTCCCTATAGGTATCATGCTTGATTAGACTCCAAAAAAATGTTCACAACTTCATCTTATTCATGTGGACTCATTTGATATTTCTTAGATATATATTCACGCTTGGACCTAGAGAAAACCACAAGGAACCTCTCTTCTCGGCTCACTGTCAACTATGTTTATTGTAGGTGTATGTTTCCTACCTATGTATGGATTAAGGGAATGCTTGGGAAGTCAAAATACAAAGTAAAATTATTTTAGGTTTCTTATCTACTCATGAATTTTATCTTCATCATCTAGAAACACTCCATTGTGATAACAAAGTCAAGTCACAACTTTTGAATGGCAAAGGCCTCATTTAATACATAGTCCTATAGACAACATTGAAGGAAATCAATATTTTATTTGGAAACTTTGAGACCTCAAATGACCATCTTCCACATGTAAAAATATTCTCGAGCTTATCATGATGATTCTTTATTCTATAGGGTACAATAAAAGGTCATTAGGATGAATGAAAAGTATTGGGAGGCATGTCATAAAAGGTTTGCAAAATACCCTTGGACCTTTGTTTGCACTTTTTAGGGACTGTCTCAAACTCAGTCAACCTCCTTTTGAAATAATTATCAACTTAATTTATCCATCTATTACTTCAAAAAGGTCTATTAGGCTTCCTTCAACATATGAGGACTTGCAAAGGTAATTTCATTCCTTGTTTCAACATCACATAAGGACTCCTTAACTCTCCATATCAGGCCACCTATAGGTGGTTATTTTCCACATAGGTATTAGTTCTGAATTTTGGAAATTAGAATGTTTTATAACCTCTCATGATATTAAAATCTCTTAAGAACTTTCTAATTTACTCCTTTAATTTTAAAGGACATTTCATATCAACTTTGAGACCTCAAATGACCATCTTCCACTTGTAAAACTCTTCTCGAGCTTAGCATGGTGATTCTTTATGATATAGGGTACAATATAAGGTCATTAAGATGAATGAAAAGTATTGGGAGGCATGTCGTAATAGGTTTGAAAAAAATCCTTGGACCTTTGTTTGTACTTTTTAGGGATTGTCTCAAACTCATTCAACCTCCTTTTGAAATAATTCTTAACTTAATTTAGCCATCTATTACTTCCAAAAGGTCTATTAGGCTTCCTTCAACATATGAGGACTTGCAAAGGTAATTTAATTCCTTGTTTTAACATCACATAAGGACTCATTAACTCTCCGTAGCAGGCCACTTATAGGTGGTTATTTTCCACATAGGTAGTAGGTATGAATTTTGGAAATGAGAATGTTTTATGACTTCTCATGATCTTAAAATATCTTAAAAACTTTCCAATGTACTCCTTTAATTTTAAAGGACATGAGTACATTGGAAAGTTTTTAATATATTTTAATATCATGAGAGGTCATAAAACATTCTCATTTCCAAAATTCAGACCTACTACCTATGTGGAAAATAACCACCTACAAGTGGCCTGATACAGAGAGTTAAGGAGTCCTTATGTGATGTTGAAACAAGGAATGAAATTACCTTTGAAAATCCTCATATGTTAAAGGAAGCCTAATAGACATTTTGGAAGTAATAGATGGATAAACTAAGTTGATAATTATTTCAAAAGGAGGTTGACTGAGTTTGAGACAGTCCCTAAAAAGTGCAAATAAAGGTCCAAGGGTTTTTTGCAAACCTCTTATGACATGCCTCCCAATAATTTTCATTCATCCTAATGACCTTGTATTTTACCCTATAACATAAATAATCTCCATGCTAAGCTTGAGAATAGTTTTATAAGTGGAAAATGGTCATTTGAGGTCTCAAAGTTGCTAAATACAACACTAATTTCCTTCAATGTTGTCTATAGGACTATGTATCAAATGAGGCCTTTCCCATTCAAAAGTTGTGACTTGACTTTGTTATCACAATGGAGTGTTTATATATGATGAATATAAAATTCATGAGTAGATAAGACACCTAAAATAATTTTACTTTTTTTTTTGACTTCCAAAGCATGCCCTTAATCCATACATAGGTAGGAAACATACACCTACAACAAACATAGTTGACAGTGAGTTGAGAAGAGAGGTTCCTTATGGTTTTCTCTAGGTCCAAGCATGAATATATATCTAAGAAATATCAAATGAATACATAGGAATAAGATGAATTATGAACATTTTTTTGGAGTCTAATCAAGCATGATACCTATAGGGAGAGCCTCTAACCAAGAAACACATTTAGCTATTACTAAAAGTAGATAGTGAAATGTAAATGTGCATAAGTGAGATTTAAAAGCCACCAAGGGTGAAGAAAATGAGTCAAAACCATATATAAGATATTTTAACAACTTAAAAGGATTCCTAATCATACTTTTGAATAGAAAAGGCCCATTTGATACATAGTCCTATAGACAACATTGAAGGAAATTAGTGTTTTATTTAGCAACTTTGAGACCTCAAATGACTATCTTCCACTTGTAAAAATATTCTCAAGCTTATAATGGTGATTATTTATGATATAGGGTACAATAAAAGGTCATTAGGATGAATTAAAAGTATTTGGAGGCATGTCATAAGAGGTTTGCAAAAAACCCTTGGACCTTTGTTTGCACTTTTTAGGGACTGTCTCAAACTCAGTCAACCTCCTTTTGAAATAATTCTCAACTTAATTTAGCCATCTATTAGTTCCAAAATGTATATTAGGATTCCTTAAACATATTAGGACTTGCAAAGGTAATTTCATTCCTTGTTTCAACATCACATAAGGACTCCTTAACTCTCCATATCAGGCCACCCGTAGGTGGTTATTTTCCACATAGGTAGTAGGTCTGAATTTGGGCAATGAGAATGTTTTATGACCTCTCATGATCTTAAAATATCTTAAAAACTTTCCAATGTAATCCTTTAATTTTAAAGGACATTTCATACCTTCTTTCAAACATGAATATCCTCATGATGATACTTGTGGATGCCCATTCATGGCTAACTATGTGTAAGCATGGTATATGACTACAAGCTTATGGAAATATGATTTGGATAAAGGAAATTGAGAGGAAATGAGATAAAAATAACATGGGAAACATAATAAATAAATAATCACAACTTCCTAGAGCCATTTCCAAAGAATAAAACTCTGCAAATGAAGAAAAACTACCTGATGTACCTAGAAAAGACCAATCTACAAATTTGAGGTTATTGGCCCATAAAAAACTCAAAATGTGAAACCAAGAATGTAAAATATTATATGGGAGAGTCAAAATATTTTTTAACAAATATTAGTAGCTAAAATATATGAACTTTTCCCAATAAGACCAAAATCTAAAGGGTGCACAGATTGATAGGCAAATTTACATAATCAACTTCATGAGGATGGTTCATGAAGCACAATTGATCATTATAAAACTTATTGATATTAAAATTAATTTATATAAGTTTAAAATAACCTCCCAAAAGTATTTTACCTTTGTGCTGACTTTACCAAGTACAAACCTACAAGTCACTTTTTTGTTTCTAGAGAAGTAAAAAGGATGTAAAATGGTTTTGAGAAGGAAATGACATATATAGATAAAACCATACATCTAAATGAGATTTAATAAGTTTAAGAGTTACATTTCAACCTTTTCCAAGAGGCACACTTCCCAAAGAGGCTGTACAACAGCCATTTTCTCCTTTTTGCCAAGAAAACTACCTTTTCTTTGAACAACCAACCATATTTTTAGTAGTTTCAGTTATATAAGACTTTTAATGACACATAGGACATGAAATCATATTTTTAAACTTGTACATCTCCCAATAAACCCATACAAAGCATTAAATGCACTATTTTGACCCCTCAAATGACACAAAAATGAAATAAGGGCATAAAAACTAATTTACCAAAACTAATATAACATTAGTTGGCATAAATTAACCTATAAAACATCTCATGACAATATATTACACCCCATATAAATATATAAAGTCATTTTTTTACCTATAGGTGCCCCAATTTGACTAAAAAGTCAAATTTGGTCAACAGTTGATGAAGAGGTCAAGCCTGTAGTATCAATCAATCCTAAAAGGATACTAAAGGATATTTAGTCTTGTGAGAGCATGGAGATCTAGGAATCTCATGAAATTATGTTTTTTTATTACTCTATATAAAGACGTAAGTCCATTAGGCTTCATGGAGACATTATTCAGCTAGTAGAAGCATGATGGATGCTTGGTTTAAGGGGGAGCTATTCAAGTTGCTAATTAGCTCTAAGTGAATTTGATGACAAGGAAAGTGGTCTTGAGATCTGATTTCATTTGAATAATATATGAATGGATTAATGGGTATCATGTTCTTATAATACCTCACATTCTATGTGTTGAGCCTCTAATGGAAGAAGGTGTTATTCTAGATGACAATTTGTGGAAGACCTTTGTCATTAATGTCAAAGGGGGAAAAAGTTCAATAAGGGAGTTTGACCAGATTGGGGAAGATGAGATTGATCAAATTGAATAATGTTTTCAATGACAAAGGGGTAGGTTGTTGAGAAGTGTTGTCATTGATTTCAAGGTTGTTGTCATTTTATGTCAAGGTTCATGTCATTGATGTCAATGTGCAGGTGAAAGAGATAATTTGAAGGAAACCTAACGATTATTTTTTTGGTTGTTGTCAAGGTTACTATATTGGTGTAATATTATTTTCCAATTAATGTTCTTTTTTGATATCAACATTTAGGTAAGAATTTTTTAGTGCTAATCTTTGATCACAAGGTGTCTTGAGAAGCCTAGTTATAACAAGCACAGTCATATCATGAGTATGTGTATGATGATCATGAATAGGTATTATATTATTTGAGGAACATGAGAAGCATGTGATCAATGTGTAAAAGCATCAAGGAGTTTTCTAAGGTTATCTATCAAGTTTCAAGTACTTGAAAAGCTTAGTCATGGCACTGGTCATGGCATATAAAGTCCCAATGAGTAGGTTTGATCATGGTTGGTTGGTGATATGGATGCATATAGGTATAAGAGGTTTTATTAGGGTGATTGATAATTCATATGAGACATTATAATACTCAAAATATTTTCAAGGTGAGCCTATATGGGTAAGACATTGAGTCCAAGTATGTAACTAGACTAGTTATAGACCCTGCCTAACCTAATGAGGTGTCATGATGTGTTGTCAAGGCATATGAAAGATGTAAAGAAGTTTTTTAGAATGATATAGGTTTTTTTAATTTTATAATTAGGTAGAGATTGCATGTAAAGATGCTTGGAGGTCAGTTCAAAGGCCTAATGTGGTTTACAGGTTAAGGTATAAGTAAGCAAAGAGAGATATGGTGGCCAAATGAGGTATGAGATTCATATTTAAAAATAATAATTAGAATATTATTATTTTAAGTGTGTGATAGTTTTTCTAGGTGTGTTGACCAATTTTGAGGTCAAAGTTTTAAGGTTTAGGCTTTAAAAAGTGTTTTAAAGTCTCTCAAGTGCATAGAATGAAGGGTTATCAAACCAAGAAGGAATTTCAAGTTTTCATTTGCACATGTAACCTATTAATGGTAACATGATCCAGTAATGGTATATGGGGAAGTGTCTTATCTAAAATTTATATGCATTATTTTCTAGATTAAAAATCTATGCTTTATGAATGATCGTTAAGATTGGAAGATGGTTTAAACCCTCAAACCCTAATAGTGACATGATATGAAATAAGTTGTTATAAAGATATCAAAATTCATTAGTATATTTATTTAATTAATTTGAGGTTTTATTAAACTCTCTCAAGCATCATCAAGTGTGATTGGTTTGTCAGGAGTATGAGTAGACCCTACAAGAAAGTGTTAGTTTCTCAACAAATTATTGTAGCAGTCAGAGTTGACCAAGTAAAAGTTGATAAATAGATGGAGAATAAATTTTGAGACATTTATTTTGTATCTATGGTAGTTTATGTATAGGTTATATCCCTTAAGGGTGATAAACTAGTCATCTAATTTGATGAGTCGTTAATAGACCTAATGGTAGAAATAGTAAGAAAATCCAGGTAGGAGTGAGAAGGTGATTAGGGATATGATATAATGGGATAGGGATGAATAAAATTTCATATATGTGTTTTTTTAATGAATTTTAATACATTATCATGTTTTTTATAAGTTTTTTAGGTTAGTGGTTATAGTGAAAAATTTGCTCACAAGTTGACTTGTTTGTCTGAGTGAGGTTCTTGTATAGTGAGGTTATGATATTGGTCTAAAAGACCAATATTTACATTTGAAAATGGTATGATTTTATATTATAATATTATAATTATCTCATAATATTATCCACATTCATTAGGATTCTCTTTAAATGGTCATACAGGTGATTGAAGGTCATTGTCACCATGATTGTGGTTTAAGGCAAACTGGTAATTCTAGGTAAGAAAGTTATAATGATGAGTTAAAGGCTCTTTTCCATAAATTGAAGTATATAATATACATGGTTTTTATATTTGGTAATTTTATTCCATATAAATTATTTTAATAATATTTTATATATAATTAAATTGGTTGAAATACTGAAGTTGAAATGGCTTGTTTAGTTGAGTGAAGTCTGTGAGAGAGAAGGTCAACAAACTGGTCTACAAGAACAATAGTTACCATTAGAGGTTATTATATTATTTTTGGAGGTTTTTTAATAATTTTTTAGGATATTATTTTTTCATTTTAATTCCTTTATTTTTTTATTTTATGTTTTATAATTTCAAGTTTTCATGACTTTGTTTTGAGGCTACTTGGTAGTTCTAAGTGGGCTACTTGTAGAGAAGCATTTTAGTACTTTAGACCTAAGTTGTAAAGTATAAATAATATGGTGATTAACCTAAGGTCATATAACTTATATATGTGACATATTTTTCCATGGTTTTTTATCAAAATTGTGTTTATGCTTTAGTTGCTCAAAACAAACTTTTTGTGTATATGAAGGCCTAATTGTGAATAGTGCTTATGGTTTTCTTCAAGTGGTGGTTCAAGATAAAAAGTGTTATGGATAATATTTGAGATTATAATGTGTATATTTGAGTGGAATATTATATTTTCCTTCAATTTGAGGTGTTTGAAAGTGTCCCTAAGAAGGAAAAGTGTAACATGTCCTAAAGTAAACCTAATGGAATTAGGTCTTTGTGAGCCCTAAAATGAAATGAGGCCTAATTGAGGTATGTTAGACCTAAAATGACTCAAATAAAATTTAATACATATTCATTATATTTCATAATATCTAATCCATAGATGAAATGAGAGTTTAACGGTGTTTCACTGACCAAAAAGGATATGAACAAGAGACTTATATAAATAAAAGGTAGTTTTAGGCCTATGTGTGAGTGAAGTATAGAGAAAGTGAATAAAATAACATATTATAGAGAATAAGTTGGTATTTTATATCATAACAGGAGTATATAGGATATTTTATGAAGATTTTATAGAGGTTTTGTGTATGAGGATCAAGGTCTTTTGACCTAATTAGTCTTAAAGAGACTTAATTTAGCAAAGACACCTATAAGGCAGTTTGAGAGGGCTAAGAGTGTCAAGAGATAAAGATTTGGTCATCATAATTTGGTTGAGAAACAATATTTCATATTTTTTTAATCAAATCTATCAGGGGTTTGAGTAGTTGTTGAGTCATACATGGGGTTGGTGCCTCCTTAGAAGTTGGTGCTCTCTAAAGCCTAGCTGAGTTGGTGCTTAGCTAGTTTGGGTTGGTAATCGATGTGAAGTGGGTGAATCACTAAATTTTGTGTTTTTATTATACGAGTTTAGTCCATTTTCATATATCAATGGGTTTTCTTCTCATTGAGTTTTTCCCACATATGTGATGTGTTCATGTGTTTCATGCTTATGTGGATAAGTACTTATGCTTGTTAGATATATGTGCTTGTTTGAATGGTTTATAAATGTTTAAGTTAAATTGATAGGAAATGTTTTGAATATTTATTCACCCCACTTCTCATAGTAATTTTTATTCCAACATTATATAAATAGAAAACTATCACAAAACATATTTCTCTTGAAAAATATTTTGTTCTTCAAACAACACCCCAACCTAAATATATTCAAAATACTTCATCGTCATGTGTTGTCCCCATGCTTATCACACATATATATCAATATATGGATTATATCATTTTTTTTTTAAATCACAATTTTAATATTTTAATATTTTCAAAGAAAATAATTGTTGTATCTACCTGAATTCTAGTCACTTGCCCTCCTATTACAGATGTTAAGTTTTTGAATGCTCTAGGATTGTTATTTAATAATAACATGATTAAATGTTATTATTTTGAGTCAAATAAAACTACTATATATTATATGGATTAAATATACCCATCCCTATATCATCCATACCTAGATTCATTCCTTCAAAAGAGAGTAAAAATTACTATCTTGGTGGTCGACATATACCTAAAAATTCCATAGTATTGTTTAGTACAAATTTATGTAATGATATTGGATGATAAAATCAAGTATATTAGTCTAATTCAATTATAATTAACCTAGAACCTATACAAAAAGATATGTACGTAATTCAAAAATATAAAGATAACCTTTCTAATATTCTATACATGAAAACTAGTCTTGGGACTTATATGATCAATGTCACTAGACAAGTTCAACCTCTTATAATTAATTGAGTAACATGTCAAAAATGAAATTAGATGAGGATGTTTGGACCTTATTTAATTTTATGATACTTTTTTAACTACTCATAGTTGTGGAGTAGTGTAGTGTTGATATCTCCTCAAAATGAGTTACATTATAAGTATAACTTATAGTAAGGGAATGAAAGGGTTCTCAAGAGACCAAATAGATTCCTCATTTCTAAAATTATTTTATTATCCTTTATATTCAATGTTTTATTATGTATTCTTCTATTATACAATTAGTGTATTAAATTTTATATTAAATGGTCCACTCTACTAGAAAATATTTTCAATAACTAGTTTTATCTTAACACTTCACATATATAAGATGAGAAATCCCTCGCTCATGTTAAATGGGTTTATAACCTTGTAACACACACCATTAATGCCTTTTATTGGATAGAATAGTGGGAGGATTCCTTTTTATGCACATGCACTTTTCTTAGTGTTTAGAAAATAATTATCCTTTTTTAGGAAAAAGTTTAACTTTGTTTATCTAAGGGAATTCATTCAAGTTTCTCAAGACTTTTAATAATCGCCATTGAATGAAAATATATAAAATAAAGCTGGAAAGTTGAGTTAAAAACTTAATCTAGTATAATATCATCAAGATTTTAGAGCCCAAATATGAACTTGTGTTCATTAGCTCAAGACTGGGGATTGAGTTTCTAGATAATTTATTAGTACGTTAAGATATCATAACTTTGATATGGAAAAAGGATATAAAATAAGTTAGTGATTGCATCACTGGTGTCTAAACATTATAAAATCCTTTTTAAAGCACTATAATAAAGTTTTATAAGCACAAATCCCTTTCAAAGAGTGGGATGTTTCCTTTCATAAGTGTCTTGATGTAATCCCATGTAAGTTCACACCATGCCAAACAATGGGTATCATGTGAAATTACTCCCTCTATTGAATAACTTTATAATACAATAGTAGATATGGATCAATACAAAACCCTAGGCATTGATGGATTTCATTACAATTTCTACCAAACCTTGTGGGAATGTGTGGAACCTAATTTGCACAATGTTTATTTGGATTCCATAACCAATGGTTATCCTAGTAAGCTTATAAAAAAATGCAACATAAAATTGATCCACAATTCTAGGGATCCTTAAGTAATCACCTACTAAATTCTTTTAATCTTGTTTAATGTCTCCTACAATATTATTTATAAGACCTTTATAACCCTAAATTTAGAAATGGTCGTATGGTTAAGAATATAGAATTATTTCAATAAAAAGGGTGATAAATAGTCTATAGTAGGCAAATTAATTTCAAACTTAGATAAATGAATATTCTAAATTTTAATCCTAAGATATGTTAAAGATAGAAATCATTAAATTAAAAATTTGTTTAATTTATTACAATACCAAAGAGAAATGATACTTATTAGCCAAAATTGGCCACCAATAATGAGTATCATTCAAAACTTTGTTGCACATGATATTAAAATTATTGATAACCATCATAAAGGTCTTGTCTTCGTCATTAATGGTATAATATAATAGGTAGTTTATCTTCCTTAGAAATTTACAAAGCCTTATAGGATGGTCTTGTTAGTATCAGGGTCAAGTCACTTTATCTTGTCATCAAATGGTCATTCATTGTAGTCTTATTCATGTGTTTTGCATTGATTAAGGTAGGTTTGAAAAGTTAAAGTTAAGATTGAAGTCAAGTCAACATTGAATCATGCTCAAGGAGGCAAGGTGGTGACCCTTACAAGAAAAAATATGATCTAAGATGACCAAATTGACCAAGGAGAATAAATAGTAAGTTGATCACAATGTATTTTAAATAAATTTGGAGAGATTAAGGTAGTTTTGATAAGACTAAGGTTTTTCATTTACTTTATTCTCATTATATACTCTAATGTTGAGATGATACTTTATAGGATAGAGAAAAGGTGAAGGTTTTATCATTACATAGGGGTATTTTTTATTCATATAACATCTATGTAATGGCATGATGCTTATACTTGTATGTACATATTCCCCAAATGTCTTAACAACTACTTTCCAACGTTGGGATCTCTTTTTAACTATTCATTCATCATTTAATAACGTCTAAATAAAGACATTAATATATCTATAGGTAAAAATAAGTGTAATTTTTTTCTCATACTCATCCACCTCTGTACAAGTCAAGGAAAGTTGCATAATCACCAATAGTTTCAAAAGGTAGAAAAAGTAGATTCTTCAAGAAAGAAAGCTATTGGAGGTCTTTTTCATAGGTTTTAAAATTATGGAAAATGTAAAAACTCCTCCAATTTTCTCATAGTCTCTTCATACCTAAATCCATCTAAAAGGTGGAGTTTTAGAGCCAAACAAGGCAAAAACCTCCTTTTCTCCATCAATTTTATTGGCAGCCTCAAAAGACCAACTGGTTTACGAATGGTACTCTAAGGAGAGAGATGGATCACAAGATCTTGGGTACAGTATGGGACCCTAATTACCTTCCAATTTTTTTAATTTTTTTTTTGGTTAAGATATTAAACTTTATTCAAATAATCATTAATAAGTTAATGGTGTAGAAAGAGGACTCAAAACCCCATCATTTTTAGTTTTCTCCTAATATAGAGTTATAAAGTTTAATTAATGAATTATAATTATTTTAAAAGGTATATTTAATACTCCTTTATATTTTAAATAACATGTTCCCTCATTGTTCTTCATGTTTGGAGTAGCATCAAATAGTTTTAATTTTCCAAACTAGACATGACAGTCATGTTTGTAAGATCTGTGAAGTGTTTTGGTGAATAAAATGAATTAAGAAGGTGGTTAAAATTTGATTAATCTTACTTAATACCCATAAAATATTTTAAAATCATCACTAAATGAGTTAACTTGAATAAAACTAGATAACTATGCATCTACAGATGAGTTAATGAACCAATAGACATGGTTGAGCTAAGCCTCATAAAGTATGGGTATGTTTAAATTATAAAATAAAATTGAATGTAAAATTACCATACACACATGGACTTTAATATAATTATTCCAATTGGATATCCCTTAGATTCAAGGGTCCTAGTGTCTTATCTAAGCCAAGTCCAAAAGGAGTTTTGTAAGCCTACATGTCTACAGACCTGTAGGTTAATATTGGAACCCAAATGGTTATATGTAAATGTATATGGAATATTGAATACATTATTTAATTTTTCCATTACCTTTTTGTGAATATATGGAATCCTTGAGATCCAAATTTCAAAGACCAATAGTGGAATGATGGAGTCCAGGTATATACAAAGTATGTAAGCAAACACAATATATGCTTCTAAATGGAAATCACACCCATGTTGTCTTGGTGGACTTAAAATTAACCTTATAATATATGTGTGTGTGTGTGTGTGTGTGTGTGTGTGTGTGTGTGTGTGTGTGTGTGTGTGTGTGTGTGTGTGTGTGTGTGTGTGTGTGTGTGTGTGTGTGTGTGTGTGTGTGTGTGTGTGTGTGTGTGTGTGTGTGTGTGTGTGTGTGTGTGTGTGTGTGTGTGTGTGTGTGTGTGTTATCAAATAATAATAAAATTCTATTATGATTCAAAACTCAACTTACCTTCCCTCATGAGATGCACTCCATGGTTGCAAGGCCATGTATAGGAAATGAAGTAGAAAAGGGGAAGATAGGTTCATGAGACTTGATTTGTGAGGGCTTAAGAAGCTCAAAAATTTCACTTAAATAAAATTTGTATCACATATCACTTGTTATATTCTAGTAAATAAGGAGATGCATTAGGTTGAATGCATTTAAATAGAGGATTATGTGAGCCTAAAAGAGGTCTATGAATGTTTATAGTGAATGCCCAAGGTAATTTGAGCCCTTTGGAGAGATGGAGAGGATATAAAAATAATTGGAAACTTTTTATATATGTAAATTTATATCCAATTGGGCTTCCAATTCAAAATAAGAGAAAAGAGAGCTTTAGGCCCAATAACCATCTATAGGCATGTCACAAGTAGGATGAGCAAAAGACATACTAGTGATGGTTGTTTGATGTGATAAAAGGTTTTATGGGTAAAATAAAGTGTGATAAATGTTGTCACCCTAAAAAAATAATATAAATAATTATATAATAGTACAAGGAACTCAAATTTTTAGACCTAATATTCAAGAAGGCCTAATGTCTACCTATAGGTTAGTTGTAGGCAAATGATCAAAAGGCATATGTGTGATGTGGAATGAGGTGTTTTGAGGATTTTATAGGTTAAATTTAAGTATTAATTAATTATATATTACTTTTAAATACAAAAAAATTTCCAAATAATCAAAAGGAAAAATATTCACCCTCAAAACTGCAATCTAAAAGCCCACAAACATATACAAGCCTGTTATAGATGAAATGGAGCAAAACTGTAGTAGTTGTTGAATGAATCCATTGAGGTATATGAGAGATTAAACAATAAATAAACACTAGGTTATATATTTCTAATAATTTCTTCATAAAACTTTCAAGGTGACAGAATGCAGTGAGAGGACTAAGAAGCCTAATCAAGCCTAAAGTCCTAAATAAACACCTACACACAATAAAAATAGGTTTTTAACATCATAAGGCCTAATGGTATGTGGATAAAAAAATTAGTCATGGTTTGGGTGGTTTCAGACCTATTTTAATTAAATATAACCAAAAAAATGTATATTTAGGGATTCAAAGCCTAAAAAACTCTCTCTCAGCCTAAACATGCCAATTTTGCCAAATGGAAAAGATTCTTTCTATGCCTAGAACTCCCTTGAGAGTTTTCATTGGATAATAATAATAATAATAATAATAATAATAATAATAATAATAATAATAATAATAATAATAATAATAATAATAATAATAATAATAATAATAATAATAATAATAATGGGATAGGTGTGTAAGGTTTTTATCATGAATATTTTGGTGTTATTTCATTCATTAAAACTTAGAGTTTTATGAACAATCCTTCAGAGATGAAATCGCTTAAAACCCTCCTATCACCTTATGAAAAGTTCAAAAAGCTGTTAACTTTGAACTCAAATTCCAAGGAGAATTTTTATGTATTCCTATTATATATTTGTAATATGGGGATGGTTTTTTAATAAATTTCTTTTGAATTGGTTTTGATCTCAAAGATCCAAGGTTTATGAATCAAACTTAAGAAGTTACAAGTTAAAACCCTCTTGGTGACATGATGACTATGTTTGCTCTCCAAATGACCTCAAATTATATATTTTTTACTTTATATGATCTTATTTAACACTATATGTCACATATAAAAAATTTGGAACCATTTATTGTCACTTTTGGACTGATAAAGTATAGCAAATGACCTAGAAATGGCCATTACAAGTCTAAAAATGTAGGTTTTGGTGGCTTTTGATGAAATTTGACTAAATGAGACCTAAAGGGGTACCTTGAAATATCATATGACATAGATAATATAATATAATATAATATTGTTATAAATAACCACACTAAGGTTTACATTTATTTTAACACCATTACAAGGTTTCAAGACACATAGTGGTAAGCAAATTTGTCATCAAGAATTCCTAATATCTAATGCACATGTGTATCAACCCAAGAGATGGTTCTGATATTAAATATAAGTGGATTTATCACCCTATATGATGTTTAGGATGTGTTAAATATGTGATAATATTCCTCACTCAAATTACTAAGCCTTGGGTGGAGAGATAGACTTGTCATTGTGTTCTCCATTTGAATCAAACAAGCTTTTTAATGAAATGTAGGTTATCATCAATTTGAATAATCTTGATTCTATATTCACATCCTCACCAAGATGAGATAGCCATTTAATTTTCCTAGGATGGCATGGGAAGACTCTAAGAATCATGATCAAGAGTGCCATATGTTAAAATATAAAATTTTAACTCCTTCTAAACCAAGAATGGCAGTTTCATGAATAGAGTTGATGAGTCATCCAAGAAGGTCAAGAGACACTATACACCACCTTTATGAATAAGAATATCATTCCAAGATGAAAAAAATTGAGGAGATTTTCATGATTATATTTTGGTAGTTTTTTTTTTTTATAACCTATTTCTTCATGAGATGATATTTATCATGGACTTCTCCAATATCCATCTTCGGTCTCCTTGTTATATTATATATGTATTCTTGATTTTGGAATTGTAATACATCCTCAAGATAGTTATGATTAATCCCTTAAAATTTTAAAGACTTTTAAATACCTTTAAATCAATTCAAATGGTATTCTACTATTTTCATCTTGCATATAGTGATTTTGAATGAATAGTTAATGAATGTTTTGTGGTAGTGAGATTATTGCTTGGATTTGTATTTCTTTTTCATGCCTATATTTAAGTTAGTCTCCTTTACATAGTTCATATGATGTCTGGTACATGGTTTACTGAGTTTAAGTGTTGAAATGTCACTAGTGTATGCTCTTGGGCCTCTTGACTAATCACCTTAACTGTTGTAATATCCATATCCTTCATATAGAAGCATTTATGTGGTAAGAGTTGTTTTGAAGATGTAAAATTCAGATTGTAACTTATCATTTCATACTAAAAACATTATAAAGTAGAGGAAACTATATTTGATGCATCAAATACATTTTCTTCTGTTAGTTTTATCCCTTTACGATCCCTTTTCCTTGCAAGTTTGGTAAGTTAGTTGTATTTTTGGGTGAATCATCAAGGGAGGTAGACCAATATATAGGTTCAAGCCACTCATTATGTCACACAAAATTTAGGATTTCCATGATATCATCTAGTTAAGAAGGCTTTAAAAACATTCTTAGGGGTGAAAATTAGATAGATAATAGTTTTGTCATGTCCAGTGGGATTGAGTTTGAACAAGGTTATCCACGATTGATGTTGGTCTTGAAATATTTGTAATTGTAACAACCTCCTTCATGCATCATTTGGTGACTCTAAAAAGTTTTTAGCACTTATTTTTAAACTATTAAGATAATTCTCATTCCAAAGGTGAAAAAAATTTCAAGGGATTAAAATATTACTTTTAATTTTGTTGAATTACCTTAATTTTTATTCAAGAGAAAGATATTTCTTCATACTCTTCCTTATACTAAGACACCTAGATGAAAGATTCATTTCCAATATACTCCATGTTATCACAAAGATATAAATATTTATTTAATTCCCTTTAGTTTTGGATATCCTCTAAAACATGCACAATATGATGATAACATTATGGCAGCACTTAAAATCATTCCTGACTTTGGTGAAGAAAACACTATTACCCCCATTGAGCACATACGAGATATGGCTAATTTTTGTAATATCCACAATGTCACCCAATATAATGTATCCATTAGGTTATTGTAAATATAATTTAAGGGAATATTTTTAGAATGGTATAGGACCTTTGCCCCTAATTCAATCAATTCTTGAGATGAATTAGGAGAGAAGTTGAGTAAGAGGTTTGAAAACAAGAGTGATCACTTGTCTTTGGCTAAGCAATTAGCCACTATTAAGAGACATCCATAATAATTCATGAAATAATTAAATTATAGGTTCAAAAAAACATGGGATATGATCCTAATTATTGTGATACATAATCCATATTATGCCTTTATCTACTATCTCAAGGAATTGAATAGTGATATAGCTATTATGCTACATTCTATGGGAGGAGAGACATTACCTAAAGTTTGATCCCTTTCCATCAATGATTAAAATAACCTCATATAGGTTTTAAATATATCCTCAAGTAATCCCATGAATTTGTTTCCTAATATACAACCTTCTACTCCCACTCTTGCTCCCTCCCATTCATATATTAACCGGTCATGAGTTGGTTGCTCCTAGTCAACCAAGTAAGTCAAATTATGTTGAAGGATTTATCAAAACCCTTAAATAAAAGGTTATATAAATGGATAAAATGAATAAAAAATAATTTAATAGACCTTAAAAAGCTTCATATCAATCCAAACACTTCTATCAACCCAATATACCATATTTATAATGCAATTATCAAGGGAAAGAGCAACTTACCAATGTTATAACATATAGTAAATACAATCCAAATGTTGAATCCAATTATATAACCCTATTACCCATTCAAAATAACTTATAAAAATATTATTATTTACCTTATTAATAGGACTAGTCTCTTAATCATTCCTCTAATCAAAATGAGGTGTTTAATTAAAAATGCATGGCACAAAATGGAGCAATTCCTTTTATGACACAAGATAAAGTTCCAAATTAGGTAATGACTAATGGATAACATGTTGAATCCAATGATAAATTCATAAATTGTAAAAATGGAGATTGGTGTGAATTCAATCAATTGGGAAGCACAAGTAGGGTTGGTGATACTTCTATAGTACCCAGTACAAGGTCTAAAAAGAGAGTAATTGATGATGCTCAAGATATGGGTAAAAGTGTATCCACTATGAATTATATGTATCAAGGAAGAAATTATATTTAATAATCTCATAAGGCACAATAAAATTAAAAAAACAGAATGTGATGGGTGTTTTTACACCCCAAACTATGCAGCCTCAAAATAGTATGGTAGCTTCTAAAAGATAACCAAGAGTTGGTATATATTACATCAACATTGTAGACCAATGAAGAGGTTGAATGTGAGTATTCCTATGTTGGATAAATTTTATATTCATAAAAAAAATGAAGATACTTCAATATGAGTTTTAAAAAATCCACCTTTCAAAAACATCATCAATAAGAGAGAGTTCAGTTTTCATAAACACTCTTACAACTACTAGTGGGAAGCCAAGCAAAGATGGTAAACCACATCCATTTTATGTTTTAGTGATCATCAAATATTTAATAGTACATAATTTCATGATAGATAGTGGGGAAATTATATTGGTTATGCTTAAATAAATAGATACTAGGTTAGTCCTAAATATGAGCCTAATACCAAAGGTGTCTTGATATTAGATGGTTTAGATACTAAGACCTTGGGTGAGATCAAAAGTTTGAGACTTAATCTCCATTATTGTCCTAATTTATATATTTATTAAGTTTTTATATTGTATTTTCCACCATAATTTTCTCTTTTCTTGTCAAGAGACTTCACTGCTTAAGATTTGGGGTTATTTATAATCTAATTAGTCATACATTGCTTTAAAAACTAGATATGGCACTAAGGTTACAATAAGATCTAAACCTATGTCCAATTTTCATCTTTATCCATACAATCTAAACATTTAAAATGTCAATTTCACCATAAATTATAATGAGGATCATCCTAATGATCAATAACCAGTTATACCTATTGAATATATATCAAATATTTTTGTTGATGACTGGGGAGCAAAAAATCATGAGTATGATTGATACAAAGGTGTTGAGGAAGTTGTTCTTCGTATCTATAATTTTAATGAATAAATTAAAAATATAATCTCTCTCTTAATCCAATTTAATATTTTTATGGCCTATGGAAGTTTCTCTTTGATGGCTCAAAAAGTAAAAATGGGGTAGGGGTAGGTATTATGCTAATTTCTCCTTCAAATGAAAAGTAATATTTTGTAAATAAATTTTGGATTATTTTTACTTGTAAATTAGTTGAATATGAGTCTCATATACATGGGATTAAATTGGAAATAAATAAAGGAGTGAAGAAATTACATGTTTTTAGAGACAATGAACTAGTTATCCACCAAGTAAAAGGTAAAAGTGTTGCCAAGAATCCAGTGTTGAAGTCCTAAAAGAATAGGGTATGGGACCTTATTGAATATTTTGAGTCCTTAAACATATAATCAGTTAAAATAGATTAAATAAACATTATTATAGGATATATTTAGGAGTGTCTCAATTTGACATCCCAAATTATGTCAAAAACTCAAAAATTCAGCCACATATCAAGGTGGTAGGAAAGTCATCAATATTGTATAATGATGTCAATTGGAAGTTTTTTGAGTGTGACAAGAAAATAAAATGTTTCCTTTAATGAGAAGTTTAGTTTTATTGTAAAAATTATAACAAATTGTATCACCAATATGGATATCAAATTGTATAATTTAGGTCTAATAAGCTTCCCAAATGGCTGGCAACTCTTGAGAACATATTCAATGACAGTGATCAAATGAGAGAGGACAAAGTGATTATGTATAAAAAATAATAACATTATGAGAAAATTTTTATCTTCAAATAAAATCTTATTAATCTTGAAAAGGTATGTAATTCATCTAAGAGAGCTACATTTATTGAGTTATGTCAAGAATTTTTTGATATCTTTGCTTGGGAATATAGTGATCTTAAAAGGTTTGATCATTCATTAGCTCAAAAAACCATAGATATTGATCCAAATTCCAAGCCTATAAAATAAATACAAAGGCATATTAATCCTAAATTTGAGATGCTAATGAGAAAATAACTAACCAAGTTGATAGAATCAATAATCATATTTCCTATTAAGCACTCTTCATGGGTTGCAAACCTAGTTCCCATGATAAATAAGAGTGGAGAGATCAAATTATGTGTCTATTTTATATATTTGAATAGTATGTAATTGAATAATCATTATACTTTACCCTCCATGGAGAAAATTATTCAATTTGTTGTAGGTTCTCAATAATTCTCTCTCTTGAATGGTTACTCATGTTAAACCAAGTCTTGGTGAAAGAAGAAGATAAATATAAGAAAAAATTTACTTCTAAATTGGGCACATATGAATATAAGATAATTCCATTTGGGTTGTCTAATTCAGGGGATAAATTCAAAATATCCATGGATATGGATTTTCAAGGTTTGATTAGTCAAATGGTGCTAATATATCTTGATTACATAAAAAATTTCTCAAAGAATGATAGTGGTCACCTAGCTCACCTTAGATTGATTTTTTAAAGGTGTAGATAATATGGGATCTCTTTAAATCCAAAGATGTCTTTTTGAAATTTATGAGGGTAAGTTATTAGGACACATTGTCTCTAAGTATGGTCTTGTTATATATCCTTAAAAGGTTAGTCCCATATTGGCTTTGTCTTTACCTAAGCATAATAAAGGTTTGAAAAGTTTTCTTTGGAAAATAAAATTTGTTAGAAGGTCCATACCTAGTTTTTATAACCTTTTGAATCCTATTATAACCATGTTTAAGAAGAACCAAGACTTTGTTTCAACTAAAGAGGTAAAAAATAGTTTTGAGGCTAATAAGCAAGCCATTGCACAAGAAACAACATTGATCAATCCTAATTTCTCAAAGGATTTATTATGGTATGCTTTTGATAATCTTGAAATCATCTCATCCATGTTGATGTAGTAGAATAGTAAAGGTCTTGAGTAGTCTATTGCCTTATTTAGTAAAGGGATAGAAGAGTATGTAGATAAATACACCTTCATTAAGAAGGAATTGTTGGAAATAATAATTATCCTTAATAAGTCTAGGCATATGGTTTATAATAACAATATTAATGTCATGGTAAACCAACCAAACATAACAGACTTCCATTTGAATAAAGATTTAAATGATAAAAGAGATGGATGGATAACCAAAATTCATGGAGTATGATGTGGATATTAAGGCTATTAAATTGGTAGGAGGAAGACGGATATGTGAGAAATTATAAGTAGACCTTAAAGAGGAAAAAAAGTTTATTTTGTAATTACAAGATGATCCTAATATAGCTGAAACTTCACTCCCTCCAAGTTAAACTCAATATATGGTAAGATTCCTTCAAATAGGTGAGTGTCCTACAGGTTTAGATAGAGAAAAAGAGAAGGTATTTTAGATTGTATTCCATCCTATGTGTTCTTATGGATGGAGTCCTATTTATAAGGGATATTAATGGTGTGTTGTTGAGATGTGTTGAAACTGATCAGATTGACAAGTTATTGGAACAATTCCTCGATGGATTAACTGGAGGTCACTTTTAACCTAAGACCACAACAATAAAAGTAATGAGGGTTGGGTACCATTGGCCTAGTTTATTTAAGTAATATTATGCATGGTTAAGTAGGTGTAAAAATTATGAATTTATCATAGGTAAATAAAGGCTTGCATCCCTCCCTCTCAATCCTAATCAAGTGGGTTATACATTCATGCAATAGGGTCTTGATTTCATTGGCATGATAAATCCACATTCAATTGTTTGACATAAATGGGTTCACAATATGGATGGAAGAAACAGATATCAATGAGGCTATAAAAAATTCAATTATAGACTTATATGAAAGCTTAGTGACCAAATTTGGAGCTCCTTCAAGAATGATTTATGATAATCTATTAGAATTCAATGATTCAAGAATAATTGAGTTGGATCTCAAGCATGGCATAAATCTAAGCTCATCTTATAATTATTACCATCAAGGGAATGGGATAGCCAAGTCCATAAATAATAAATTTATCAAAATCATTAAGAGAATAATATAATATAATGAAAGAGCTTAGCATACCAAGTTGAGGATATCTCTATAGGCTGATATGATTACCCCCAAAAAGGCTATTAGAAATTCACCCTACATGCTTATATATGGGAGAGAGGCCAATATACATATTTATCTTGAACTAATAGCCCTTGAGTTATCCCACCAACTTGACATAATTGATAGTGATTTTATGGAGATAACATTGATAGAGTTAATAGCCTTAGAGGAGACAAGATATCATGCTATGCATACCATGGATTACCACCAAGTCCAAGTGAAGAAGAAATTTGACAAAAGGGTTATCTCAAGAGCATATCAAGAAGGAGATATTGTATTAAATTGGGATGATATAGTTCCAAACCTGGTAAGCAGACCAAGTTTAATACATTGTGGAGTGGGCCCTATGTTGTCATTGGTTGTAAATAACATAATGCCTTTCAACTTGCAAAGATTGACAGAAAAAAGTTGAGTATCCTAGTCAATGGGAAAAATTTTAAGACATGCTACTAAGGTCAAGTTTGTAATTTTTAACATAGTATGGAATGTATTTATTTTTCATAAGTGTTTAATGCACATATTGTTTGTTTGATTACTTTTTTGTCATTCCCCCAAGTGTCTTGTGACACATGTGTATGTTGTGTTTTTTGAGTTAGTTCACTTTCAATTTGTTTTAAGGCTATTATCAAATACAAATTTAAGTTTACCTTCAACTCAAGTAGCATTCATGACCCCATAGCCCAATGGATTGTCAAGACCACTAATCTAGATGCCTAACAAACATGCAATCTTGGGAGGTCACCAAAGATGTTAGCCAACATTTACCACCATGAATGATTATCATTCAAAAAATTGATGTACATGATCTTAACTTTGTTGATATCCATTATAAAGGTATTGTATTTTTCATTAATTTTCTTAGATGATAGGTAGTTTGTATTCTTTGGTATCTTACAAAGCCTTCTAGGATGGTTAGTTAGTAGCAAGGTCAAGTCACTTTATATGGTCATCAAATGGTCATTCATTATAGTCTTCTTCATGTGTTTAGCATTGATTAAGGCAAGTTTGAAAAGGTTAAGATTAAGTATGAATTTAATTCAACATTGAATCATGCTCAAGGAGGCAAGGTGATGACCCTTCCAATAATAAATATGATCTAAGATAACCAAATTGACCAAGGAGAAAAGATAGTAATTTGATCACATTGTATTTTTAAGAAATTTGGAGAAATTAAGGTAGTTTTGGTAAGATTAAGGTATTTCATTTACTTTAGTCTCATTTTATACTCCAATGTTGAAATGGTAAATTTTAGAAAAGATAAAATTTAAATGTTTTATCATTGGATAGGGGTATTTTTAAATCATATAACATCTATGTAATGACATGATGCTTATAATTTTCCATACATTTTTCCCAAATGTCTTAACAACTGCTCTCCAATGCTGGGATCTCTTTATAACTATTGATTCATAATTTTTATAATGTAAAAATGAGGAGATATTGAAAGATTTTTAGGGGGAAAAAAATATAAAATGTTCTTTCATACTAATCCACCTCCATACAGGTCAAGGAAAGTTTCACAATCACCTGGTTCATCATCTTCAGTAGTTTCAAAGGGTAGAATCTACATATTCCTAAAGAAAGAAAGATTTTAGAGGTATTTTGTAGGGGTTTTACATTTATGGACAATGTAAAAACTCCTCAAAGGATCCCCATAATATTTTTAGACTCAAATCCATGTAAAATGAGGAGTTTTAGATGCAAACAAGGCAAAAACCTCCTTTTCTCCATCGAGTTTTTTGGCAGCCTCAAATGGCCAACCAATTTGTAGATGGTACTCATATGAGATAGATCTAGATCCAAAAATATTTGGAAGAGAATGGGGCCATAATTCCCTTCCACTTTGTGGCATTTTTTTATGTTTAGGCTTCTTAACTTTATTAATAATCATTAAGGAGTTAAGGGTGTAGAAAGAGGATTGAAAAACCCATCAGGGTTAATTTTATCCTGATATAGAGTTATAAAGTTTAATGAATACATCAGAATTATTATAAAATGTCTCTTTAATACTATTTAATATTTAAAACAACATATTCTATCAATGTTCCTCATGTTCATGTTTGGAGTAGCATCAAATAGCCTTGATTTACTAGACTAGACATGACAGTCATGTTTGCAAGAGATGTGAAGTATTTTGGTGCATGTAATGATTAAAGAGGTGGTTAATATTTGATAAAACTTATTTATGACCCATAAAACCTCTAAAAATCATCATTTAATGAATGAAATTCAATAAAACCATATAAATATGCATGTACAGGTGAGTTGATGAACCAGCAAACATCATTGAGTTAAGCCTTGTCAAGTATGGGTGTGTTTGCATTATAAAATACCATTGAATGGAAAATTAACATCTGAAAATGTCCTTAAATATTTTTCTTATATAATTATTCCAATTTTATGTCCCTAAGAGTCAAGGGTTATTGCATCTTCTCTAAGCCAAGTCCAAAAGGAGTTTTGTGAACGTATGAGTCTGTAGATTGTAGGTCAATATTGGCACTAAAATGGTTTTATGGAAGTGTATATGGACTCTTTAATACATTATTAATTCAATTTTTAAAAATCTATAAAATCCTTGAGATCCAAATTTCAAAGACCAACAATGGAATGGAGTTTAGGTATATATAAAGTATGCAAGTAGGCATAATCTATGCTTATATAAGAAAATAATGACCATGTTATCTTGGTGGATTTAAAAATCAAAATATAAAATATATATAGTGGTTATACAAGCATAATAAACATATATGAATATTAAAATCTCAACTTACCTTCCCTCATGAGATGTGCTCCATGGTTTATAAGGCCATGTATAATAAATGAACTAGAAAAGGGGCAGATAGGTGCATGAGACTTAAGTTGTGAGGGTTAAAGAATATCAATATTGTGCATTATATCAAAGTGATATTTCATATTCATTATTATATTCTATTGAATATACATGTTTATTTGGTTTAATGCATTCAAATCAAGGAGTGTGGCTAAAAGTGGACTACAAAGGTTTATAATGAATGTCCAAGGTAATTTGATCCAATTGAAGAGATGGATAGAATCTCAAAATAATTGGAAAATTTTTCTACAGTGCCATTTTTTAATAATTGGGTTTCTAAGCCAATATTAGAGAAAAGAGAGTTCTAGGCCCAACGACCATCTACAAGCATGTCATAGGTAATAGGAGCAAAATGTGTATTGGTGATGGTTATTTGAGGTAATAAAGGGTTTTATGGATCAAAGGAAGTTTTATTAATGTTTTCACCCTAAAAAACTCATATCAATAAGGCTAGACTAGTTCAAAGAACTCAATTTGGTAAACCTAATAGTGAAGAAGGCCTAATGACCACCTACAAGCTAGTTGTAGGCAAATGATCAAAAGGCATATGTGTGATGTGGAATAAGGTTTTGGGAGGATTGTATAGGTTTAAGAGGAGTATGAATGAAATATATAATAATTTTAAATACAACCAAAGTTCCAAATAAGCCAAAGTAAGAAGATTCACCCTTAAAATTATTGTTAGAAAGCCCATAAGCACCTACAAGCATGTTATAGATGAAATGGAGAAAAAGTGTATTGGTTGTTGAATAAATACATTGAGGTATATGATAGAGTCAAAAATACATACACACTAGGTTATAGAGTGCTAATAAGTTTTTTTATAAAACTTTCAAGGTGATGAAACATAGTGAGAGGACTAAGAAGCCTAATCAAGGCTAAAGTCCTAAATAAACACCTATAGGAAATAAACATAGGCTTTAAACATCATGAGGCCTCAAGTTACATGGAGAAACATTTTTATTCAAGGTGTTAGTTGTTTTAGACCTATTGGAAGTAACTCTAACCAAAAAAATGCATTTTGAGAGATTCTAAGCCATAAAAACTCTCTCTTGACCTAAACATGCTAATTATGCCAACTCAAGAAGATTATTTCTATGCCTGGAACACCCATGAAAGTCTACATGGGATATTTTTCATAATGGTAAGGTGGTTAAGTTTTTTATTATTAAGATCCTGGTGTTATTTCATTCATTAAAACTCATATTTTTATGGATAATGCTTAAGAGATGAAATAACTTAAAACTTTCTTGTCGCCTTGTGAAAAGCTCAAGAAGCCTGTTGACTTTGCGTTCAAAATCTAAGTAAAATTTTTATGGATTATTATGATCTATGGGGAATATTGGGAGGGTTTTTTACTCAAAATTTGTGGAATTTTTTTTATCTCAAGGTTTCAAGGTTTATGAATCAACCTTAAGAAGTTACAAGCCTAAAACCCTCTTAGAACCCTCTTGGTAAATTGATGACTACATTTGCTCTCCAAATGACCTGAAATGATATTGCTTAGACTTGAGATGATATGATTTACCTCTATATGAATCATGGGAACCTTTTTGAGCCATTTATTTGCATGTGTGGACTAATAAAGTATGAAAAATGACCTAGAAATGGTTATTACAAGTCTAAAAATGTAGGTTTAGTGGATTTTCATGGAATTTGACTAAAATATACCTAATGGGATAGTTTTAAATGACATATGACATAGGTATTATAGTTTAATATGATTATAAATACCTATAGGAAGGTTTAAAATGATTACAACACCATTATGAGGTTTCAAGAAACCCATTGGTAAATAAATATGTCATCAAGAGCTCCTAACAGATCTAATGCACCTGTGTATTAGTATTAGAGATGGTTTTTAGATAATAGAAGTGGGATGATTCCACTATAGTATTTTTAAGAGGTGGTCAATATGGGATAATAGTCTTCAATAAAATGACTAATCCTTGGGTAGAGAGATAGACTTATCATTGTGGTCTCTATTTAAATCAAATAAGCCTTTCAATGAAATGCAAGTTCTTATTAGTTTCAAGAATATTGAGTCTATATTCTCATCCCCACCAGGATGAGAGAGAAATTTAAATTGCCTAGGATGGTATAGGAAGACTCCAAGAAGCATGCTTAATAATTCCATATGTCAAAATATAGACTTGTAACTCCTTCTAAACCAAGAATGTAAGTTTCATGAATGAAGTTGATGAGTAATCCAAGAAGGTCAAGAGTAACTCTACACCACCTTGATGAAGAAGAAGATCATTCTAAGATGATAGACATTGAGTATATTTTCATGACTATCTTTAGGCAATTTTTATTTTTTGTAACTTGCTTCTTCATGAGATGAAATTTGTCATGGACTTCTCCAACATCCATCTTCTCTCTCCTTATCATTCTCTTCTATATGTATACCTTATTTGGCATTATAATACATCCTAAACCTAGTTATGGAAAATTTCTACCAATTTTAAAGACATTTAATTACCTTTGAAATCAATTCAAGTCGAGTTATACTATTTTCATCTTGCATACAATGATTTTGAATGAATTATTGATGAAGGTTTTGTGGTAGTGGGATTAATTCCTTTTATTTATCCTTATATTTCATGCCTCTTTGTAAGTTAGTCTTCTTTTCACAAGTCATATGATGGGTAATACATGGTTTGTTGAGTTTAAGTGTTAAAATGTCACTAGTATCTACTCTTAGGTCTCTTGACTAATCACCTTAGCTATTATAATATCCATAGCCTTCATATAAAATAATTAATGTGCCAGGAGTTGTTTTGAATCTATAAATATTAGATTTTAACATGCCATTTCATAGTGCAAACATTAGCAAGTAGAGGATAGTATATTTAGTGCATCACCTCCATGTTTTCCTATTAATTTTAACCCTTTTATATCCATTTTCCTTGTAAGGGTTATAATTTATTTTTAGTTTTGGGTGAAGAATCAAGGGAGATAACCCAATCCAGAGGCTCAATCTACTCATTAGGTCACCCATAACATAGGATTGTTCCCATGTTATCATCTAGTTGAGAAGGATTTAACAACCTTCCTAGGGCTACAAATTAGATAGATAACAATACTTGGTTGGGTTTATACTGAACAAATAGATATAGACTAGAAACAAGTGTAAAGTATATAGGATTAGTATTTTGGATCAGTCATCAGATTCGATAGTAGTTGCAGACACTATTGTCAAGTCTAGGGACCACCATCGATGATAGTGTTTAACTATGAGGTAAGTGTCTAGTATGGAATAATGGTTGTATTTGTATCAGATAAACTTTATTTTTCTAGGTTTTTTTGTGCCTTCCTACTTATATATTCAGATATTGGATATAGTTTGTCACTCTTTTTTAATTAATCAAACCCTAGATCTTCAGACTTATTCACCCTTGGAGTCAATTTCTTAAAAAGAGTTAGTGGGATCAAAGTGTTGATCTAACCCAAAATACCCCTATGTTAATGGACACATTAACATAGACAATACTCCAATGAGGGTCTTAGACTCATGTAGTTATCGCCTATATGTGGTAAAGTGTGTGCACAAGGGTGTAATCTACTGTATGATGATGCATGCAATGATCTAACTTGTAATTTGACAAATATCACTCATGGGATACTCTTTTAATGATTTAGACCTAAAATATGGATACTCATGTGCTTCATATGAAAATATGGATGAATAAAGAATAATAGATTAGTTTTGTAGTTGATATATTAATATTTAGTAGGTGGTTTCTTGGTATTTGATAGATCATGAATGATAAGGTTTAGAATTATATTTATATCACACATTTTTAAAATATCTCATGGTAGGGTTTAATAAGATAAATAGGTTGACCCATAGGTTTCAAAAAAAAATTTATTTTGGTTGAATTTTAGAAATTTGACAATAGATAAGGATATAGATCGTCAGCAGTAGTGTTCCTCTATAGCCTATAGTTTCCATAAGGCTATAAAATAGGTATGGATATAAAACTGATAGTGAAGGATGTTTATCAAGTTTTAAGAGTTTTGTATAGTAAAAGAGACTCGAGTCATCAAAATGATATGGATCAGACTGAGAGATAATTATTTAGGCAAAATGAAATGGTAAGGGAGTAGGGAGGTCTAAAATTGAAGGTTAGATCCCTAATTTATGTTTTTCAAATTTACAAGACTAAGATGTTATGGATATTTAGTTTTAGTATTTAAATTTCTCCCCTTTAAAATATTAATGCATAAGGATGAAATTACTAGGTTAAAGTAAATAAATACATACTTGGGTGTGTATAATACACCTTAACTTTGTTTTAGCCCACTTTGAGTGATTCAATAGTGTATGACCTATAACTAAGAGCATGCTATTGTATAAATCAATGCATATAATCTAAATTTTGAAATAGTTGAAATTATTGAAAAGAAATAGTGCAAGGAAGGAGCACACCTATGTGTTGATAAAACCATGATATCTTTTAATTCTTTGACTTGGTAATGATGATTTATTATGAATCCTTAGATATATAAAAGGTTTAGACTTGAAACTTAGATATTTTAAGAGGGATATTGGAAGTTATTATGCACCCAATCTAGTGTAAGGATGAGTTTTGACATGGCCATTTAGATCATTATATCTTTATCACATAACTCAAGTGTGAATACATGAATGAATGCATGGATGTATACATACATACATAAATACATATATCTAGTGAGGGTGAGTGATTTAATTAACCCATCCTATAAACATAGTTATATTAGATTATTTAATCACTCTAATATACAAATACGGTGAGGTTGAATTATTTAATGAATTCAACCTATAAAATGAACCCACTATTGCATTAGACAAGGCTTGATAATAGTATATCCTAGTGTAAATAGTGTAGTTTGGTGAATAGTATAATTGGTAAGTTTTGAAATTTTTGGCTCAATAGCATGGTATATGAACCTCTAATATGTCTAAGCTAGAGTATGTGTCATAAATATAAAAACCTATGTTTTAAATCTATTAAAAATTGGTGAAATGTATAAGATTATGACCCAAGTGTATATTTAAATCATATAATTGAACTAGATATTTTATTAGTATGGAGGTTGTGTATTTATGACATGCCTTGATTGAAGTCTAAAGATACTGAGTAAGTGTGTAAATGTAGAGGTCATAATTTTTTGACATGCCCCCACTACAATATAGAAATACTGATAAGGTGTACAATTGTGGAGGTCATGTTTTTATTACATTTCCCTACGTAAATATAAAAAATTTAAAAATTTGGAGGTCCTACTTCTTTGACATGCCCCCACTAATAAACCTCCATTTTGATGTAGGGAAAATAGAATTTGGTAGTTACCTTACATCAAAATGATAAGGTGGTTGTATAATCTATACATGAATCATGTAGCATATAGGGATAACATGTTAACGTAGATATATAAACTAGGCTTGTAGTATGGTATCATATCAAGTCAATATGATGAATGTTATAGATCATGGAAATGTCTATAGATAAATAGTACAAGCTCAACAAGTAATCAAGAACACACACAAAATCACTTAATGTAATTCAAAGGAATGGTCCAAGGATACCCCATATAATGGGCATGTTCAAATTCCACACAATAAAAAGGGATAACATATTTAAATGTCCAATCAACATGGAATGACATATTCAAATATCTAAAAAACATACAATGACATATTCAAATTTCTAGCCAATATACAATGGCACATGCGCCAACAAACAAGTAACATGTTTAATTTTTCCACAAGTAAGAAAATAATAGCAAATTTAGTACTATCAATGAAGTGACAATGTGAATATATAAAACATTATCATATTATACTAGTATGTGCATATATGTGTTAAAAAAATGTTATGTAGCATAAAATATCAAGTACACTGTTAAAGATATAAACATGGATATATAAATGTGTGAGTGTTATTATGTAAGATCAAACATGATAATGTATAAATGATCATAAAGGATATGTAACTTGTATCAATCATCATAAAATAAGAATATGCCCCTAGCATCCTATATGGCATGGGTAGAGGAGAGTTCCAACATATAGAAGTGCATAGATCATATGTATAGATATGTTTGTATCACACTCAAAGATTTCTGAAACATATGTTTATATATGAATGAAATGATATGCTATATACTAACATAAATAAAATAGCATGGATGCCAAGGAGCTTATAAAATTATGGAATACTAAATATTTTTATATTTTTGAATTATTTAATTGTTTTTGTATTTTATGGCATATTTTATATTCTTAATTTTAGTGGAATATTTGAAATAAAAATTCTATTCTATGATGACATATAATGGATTCTCATAGGTAACTCCGAGGTTGGAGTATGGTATATGAAACTGGTGCTATTGCCAAGAGCATGCATAAGTGTCATATATAGATATATAGAATATGTGGTATCATCCATATGTGTAATAGGAATCTATGTTCATGAAGAATTAATATGATTAGTAATGGTTGGTGGAACTCATATTTTAGTGCTATGTGGTTTCTTTATAGTAGCATTAATTGGAACATGTTTAGTTTCTCTAGGTAACTAAGTATGTTGTGTAGGAGTAGATGAAGATTTTGTGGAATCCATTGTGTATCTCTAGTGTAAATGCCTCTCAAGTATGGGTCACCTAAGAAATGGGATTAAATTTTTCTTATCCTTTCATGGATGATTACCTGAGTAGGTTTTATAATTAGTTTTCATGGAGAAAAATTATCTTGTTCAAGTAGATGTTCACATAGAATTTTAGGAATTGTGACTACCTTATTAGTATGAATGTATTTAATACACCCATGTACTATAGAAGGTAATGCATAGATTTTATTTATCTAAGGTCATACCAATAACATGTCAAATGGTATAGCTAAAAATGTTATAACCACATGTGTTGAGATAGCCTATAGAGGTAATTCAATCTTATCAATAACATGTTGTGATATCGCATCGAATGCTTTGACCATTTTTACAAAGGGTATAAATAATCATTTGTATATCCAAAATGTGTAAGTAGTGTCATGGTATATATGTTCTCACTAGAACCATTATCTATCATAGCACTATGCATAGGCTGATGATCAAGGTATGCTTAAAAAAATAAGGAATGAAGATCAAATTCATCATAGATTATTTCAATTTCATCAAATGTAATAGAATATATATAAAAACAATATAAGATATTGTGATTGTATAAGTGACAATAATCCCATATAATGGGTTTCCATAATGTGATGGAGGAGGTTGTACACTATATGCCATTTTCACTTCTGGATATTTATTAGAATGATCTTACAAAGGATTGTTAAATATTTTCATATTATGGTGATCACTAGGTTGTGAGCCTTAATCCTTTGTAGGGCCATAAAAGGTAATCTATTGGTCATCAATGGGGTTTTATATCTTATGATTTAATGTATAAAATTTGTTTGTATAATGTCCATGGCCTTGGTGGTAGTCACAATATGCATTAGGATCATATCTTTTGGGTATATGTCAACTCATATCATCCTTTATAGGAGGAGGGAGATATATGAGATGAAAATTAACAAGATTTTGAAGTAAATAAGTTAGATACTCTGATAATCATGTAAATTATCTCTTAGGTAAATTGGAAAATATGAGTTGATTAGGTTGATGTGGGACTATGTTAACCATTGTGGTTGTTTCCCTTTTAGGTTTTGCAGGTTTGACCTTGTAGATTAGTTTAATATGAAACTTGGTATTTTATGTATCTAGTGTTTCTTTTACATACTTAGTTTTATTCAAGGAAATAATTTTCATTTCATGATCTTGAATAATATGTCATAAGTCATCAAAATATTTAAATTTTCTCAAAATAATGGACTCATGTAATGGGGAAAAAAATATTTTCTTGATGATGTATTATAGTTCTTTACCGGCCATTGAATTTTTCATTTTGGTCAACATTATTTTATATCTCAAAACATATTCATTGATAGTTTTAATTATTCCTTGTTTAAATTTTGTAATTTGAGCATATGACATCTCTTTAGTGATGTTGATAAGTAAATGTGTTAGTAAATGATCATATATAGTTTTGAATACTCTCACTAATTGGAGTGGTAAATAATAGAACCATAATAAAGCATAGAATTTTAGGATTTTTAGAAATAACTTGGTAAATGTTTTATCATTGGAGGCATAAACAAGACATGTTCCATAGAAAGATTAGAGATATTTTTCAAGATCACCCTTTCCTTCATAAAATGTCAAAGTGGGTGCAAAAAAACTAGTTGGTAAAGGGTGAAAATATATTTTAGGTGAAATATACTAATGTAACACATATTTTTAAGCAATATCATAAGGTGAATTCATATGATTTTTCTCAATGTTGGTAACCTTAGCCTGTATATTTTTTAAATTTTATACAATATCTTGCACATTTTGATTGCTAAGGCTTAAATTTTAAGAAGTCATCAAATATGGAATTTCCATGGTTTGAGTTGATATAGGCATTAAAATAATTAGTTTATTTTAAGTTCTAGTTATCCCATGGAGGATTTAGTAATATTAGAATTTTTTTTAGCAAACAATGTTGTAAAAACATAACCTGTGCACCCACTAGATGTAGGAAGTGATGATGTGCTCAAGGGGATAGAAATAGGAATATGGGGATGTCCCATACCTATAATTTTAGGATCAATAGATGTATCTAGTTGTTCATCTATTATCTTTTCTATTTTATTTTCCAAAATGGTTTCAAGGATCTAATCAAGATCTTATGGGTTTTGATAGATATGTTATTGAAACATATCAATATCTTGTACTTGATCTTGATCTATTTGTGCATGTTCATTATTTTTATGATCATAATAATCTTATATGATAACCTCTTCAAAAATTTATTTAGTTTTATTATTATCACTTTCATTAGGCATAAGATGTGATACTTCATTTGTTTGAGCCATCTTAGGTGGAGAAAGAGGACTATCCAAGTGTTCAATAGAAACACCACCAAATATAGGGATACACCTAGGTTTCACAAAAATAATATAATATATCTATAAAAAATGACAAGGAAAAAACTCAAGAGGTTGAATATCCTAAGGTAAGCTAGGTTTGCATAAAAGTACAAAGAGGTTTATTTTACCAAATGTTTAACCCTAAATTTAGATATGGTAGTATAGGGTTTAGAATATAGTAGTTTATATGCCAATTAATTTCAAACTCAAATAAACAAATATTTTGAATTATAATACTAAGATATGTTAAATGTAGAAAACATTGAATTTGAAATATGTTCAATTAATTGCAATACCAAAGAGAAATGGTACTTATCTAGGTTTAAATTATGTAGGGAGATATAGACTAGAAATAGGTGTAAAGTATGCATGATCAGTATTCTATATCAGTTGTCATTAAAAATTGTACTTTTGTAGCCATAGACACTACCATCATATCTAAACACTACTATCGATGCTAGTGTTTGATAGTGACATAGTTGTCCAGTATAGAATGATGGTTAGATTTGGATGCAACAAACTTCATTTTCTAAAATAAATTAGCCTTTCTACTATTGTATTTAGATTTTGGATATAGGTTATTTCTATTTTCCAATAGATAAAACCCTATCTCTTCACCATTATTCATCCTTATAATGTTTTTTTTTAAATATGTTATTGGGATCATGGTGTCTATATAACCCCAAATACCCCTATATCAATGGCCATTATCTACATATAAAATAATCCAAATAGGGCCTTAAACTAGTGTAATTATCCATATATGTGGGAAAGTGTGCACACAAGGGTGAAATATACTATATGATGATGCATGAAGTGTTCTAACTTGTAACTTAACAAATATAACTCATGGATTAATGTTTGAATGCTTCAAATTATAATATGGCTAATCATATGCTGGATATAAAGATAGGGATGAATAGGGTAGAATATCTTGGTTGTGTAGTTGATTGATTTATCTTTAGTATGTGTACACTTAGTATTGGTTAGGTCTTAAATGATAAGGCTTAGACTTGTATTTACACCATACCTTTTGAAAATATCTCATGATAGGGTTCAATAAGATAAATATTCTTACCCATGAGTTTTGAATCATTTACAATTTGGATGACTTTTGGCAACTTGACACTAGATAAATATCTAGACACTACCATTGGTAGTAGTTTCCCTTTATGGATGGTAGTGCCTAGAAGGATAGAAAATAGGTAAGGATCTAAAACTGATACTGAAGTATGTTTATCAGGTTTTAAGGTTTATACACACCATAAGAGACCTAGTTCATCAGAATGATACAAATCAGACTAAGAGATAATCATTTGGGCACATTAAGACAATGAATTCAAGACATTCATCAACAGGGAGGTTTATAACTAAAGGGTAGAGGCTTTACTGATATTTTTCAAATGTACAAGATTGTAATGGTATAAATATTCAGTTTTAATATCTATGAACCTTGAAACTAAGAATTTAAATAACTTTTTAATTATTTATAATGCCTATGAAAAAAAAATTCATCTAAGGCAGATACTTATTTTACAACATTATTGAAGTATGGGAAGTGATGGAAAGGGCTCACCCCTCCAAACAAAAGATTTATTTTTTAAAATAGACTTTTAATTTTTTTTTTGAAAAGATAGAGCAGCCTTATATTTTTTATATACAAAAATCCTTATTTTTTTGTCAAAAAATTATTCAATCTATTAGGAATCTCTTTCAAGATGACTATGTTTTTCTCACTATTAATGGACATCATCCATATAATATTGGGATCTTTCACTCCATTTGGTAGGGATTCCCTCTAGCTCCCTCCCTATATATCCTCAATGAGGAAGGTTTTTTTTAATCTTTTGTAAAAATATTCCTTTAGAGGGTTAGTCATTGGATTTAATCTCCCACAACTATATTTAAAACAACTCTTAAATTGACACTTTTTAGATGACTCTTTCCTTATTTTTGTGGAATATCAAATGGTGGTCCACAATGTCATGGAATGTCTTCAGATATTTTTCTAGGATTAAATATCTAATATTCAATGGGTTAAGACTCAATGATATAAGTAATCCCATAAACCTATGCCCAATTGGTAAAGATATACCACTAGAAATGGATTGCATATGGGGATATTTTTATATTCATGGGAATTCTAATCACTTTACAAGCCTCCCAGATTGAGATATGGAATTATGTTGGCCATATGTTAGAAAATAATCTTTCGTATTCGATCACTAAGCCCTTATATTTTGAGGGAAATTTTCAAATATGTTCCAAAGTCATGAATTCTACTCATGTCTACTACTCCTCTTGTTGGTATCCCTCTAAAATGGCCTACAAAAATTTCAAATTTTTAAAGAGACTTTTTCTACACTAATTCATAAGGTAACAATGGCTTTCATAGAGTCTCCTAGGACATTTGTTGCAAACCCAAAGAAGCTAGTGGGCTTGGGATAATTAATATTTCCAAACAATTAAATTACCTCTATGATAAATGGATCCATAGGGCCATTAAAGGGTAAGAATCCTAGAAAAATCTCCTTAGGCATTATACCTCCTCTAGTAGGCCTTATGACAATGGTGCTTATAAGAACGTAGTGTTTATAACTCTACTAATTACTCTTACCTGTATAATAAAATTAGGAACCTTTGTGGATAAGATTTTATTGAAATAATTAAAAACCATTAAGCCATGGTTAATGTGGAAAGGAAAGGGTTCAATTTTTCCCTCTCTATCAACTCTCACTCTCTTGTTAGAATGAATTTATCATAGTTATATTATTATGTAAATGTGAGGTTGTTAACTATAAAACAACCCACATAGGTTTTTATATTAGTTTATTAGTTGTTAAAATAAGTTAGTCACATAAGTTTATTATTGACCTATTACATAAAATAGTAGATTATAGATTGTTAATAGGTTATTTGCTTGTCCTATTTAGGGTTATAAATATGTCTATATAATTCATGATCTGAAATATTAGTAAATCATACTTGATTTATGCTTAATTTTAGTATCAAATCAGAGCATTTATAGAGCCAAACTCTTAAATTTTATTTTTTTTCAAGTTAGATTGAACTTGCAGAGATTATGGTGTGATTGGTAGCTTAAAAACCAAGTAACTCAAGCTAGGTGTACGGTTTTCTTCCACTATAGGTCATACATACTCCACAAGCAAGTTATTTAAGCTTCAAGATATTATTTGATCTATTATGAACATTATGCATTCATTTAGATCATTATTGACCTGATTTTATAACCTTTTGGGCCTTTAGAATCCATTAAGTCATGTTTATCACATAATCTATAATTATACAATTTTCTACTCCTATGGTCCATACAGTAACGTTTAGGTCCTAATTTTTCTTGGAGACTTCTATCATTATATATTACATGTTTTTCAAATAGGTCATATAGTTTTGCATCAAGTTATATCATGATTTTGAAACCTACAAACTATTTTTGATCAATTTATACTTACAAATTAGTTTTTCTCCATTTTAAATTGTATGGACCAATTTTTTCAAGCCAATTTTTTTTAGACTAAACATTATTCGATTTTGCCTCATCTCAAGCTTTGTCCTACACCTGGGCATTTTTCCATATAGTATTTTTGGAGACTCAAAGTTGCAGTAGACATTTGGAGTTGCAAATTGGTTTTCTTTTCTCTTCAACCATACAAACCAGATTTTGTAGATTAAATTCCTAAATGAGATTATTGACTACATGTTATTTCATCTTAAAAGGTGAAATACATGTGGTAATACTATTGCATAGTTGTTCGGGTGTTTGAAAGTTGGAGTTGTCTCAAAGCTTACGAAGTGGAGTAAAAAGAAGCATTTAATTTGGTTTCTTCGGCCAACTAAGCATGTCCATGGTGGATTACACTTCATAAAGTGTGATTTTACAGTTTATATTTCAGTTTTTTCCTTTATAATCTTGAAATAACTCATAGGAGGATAGGTAGATGTCTTTTTTTCCAAAATCTAGTAATAAGAGGTCTAGAGTTCAAATCAGTAAAAGTTCATTTTTAGATAAGTTTGTATTTTTTACTAAAAGAAAAAACCAAAAAAAGATAAAATGAGAAAAGGACAAAATTTGAGGGATAATATTAATTATTTTTCTTATGTAATTTTATTTTTTAATTTATGTAATTACAAATTGTAAATTGAAAACATTTGTAAAAGTCTTTTATTTCCAAAAAATCAAATCAATACAAAAATTAATGAGATTGTATAAATCTCATTCAAAGTGTTCAATTTTAACGACACCTCTCTTTCAAGTTTATGGGTAATATCATCACACTTTTAAATACTACATTTATATCTTTACATATTTGCAACAAATATGTCGATGCATAAACCATTTAAATCATTAGTGAGTAATAAGGTTCATAAATATTCATAAACCATCCCTCCATTACCCATTCATTATTGTCGATAGAAATTAATCTTGATAGTTGGGATTTCTAAATATATATTGAAGTTATGCCCATGTATGTGTAATTCCTTCTAAGTAAGTGTTAGTGATAGAACAAATCTCTTTCATGTACTTTATTGGTACCTAGTACCATTCTGATCTCACATGCATTAAATTTTTTTTCACATACTAATGGGTATATCAAAAGGGTGATCTCTTCTAGTATTGAAGTGTATATAAGAAGGTATGCATATAGATGGGTCTGATATATGAGTATGAGAATATATAAAAAGGTAAAACTTTTGGATTGATAAGGTACCCATCCATCTCCTTTATATAGTTCAATATATTTACACACATGGCCAAAAATAGATCACATTTTGTTCTTCCATACACTTGGCTTTTTTGAGGTGATAGTTATGTAGTGTGGAAAACTAAGGTTAAAACTCACTTCAAATTTGATGACATATGAATAGTTTTTGATGTCACATAGACCTGACATGCTATTAACATTGATCAATAGTGAAAATATAACAAAAATAATTAGAACGCTAAGCAAATAATCATGTTCAAACTCTTGGATGAGGTACAACCTCATATATATAATTTAATTACAACTTAGGATTTTTGGGACAAGATTCAAATAGTATTTAAGGGAAAGAATCAAAATCAGATTCTTCATCTAGAAATCCAACTCCATAGTCTAAAGTTGAAATCTAAAGAAAAAGTAGAGGTTTTTCTTCATAGAGTTGTACCCATGCAAGCTTCATTTAAAATATTGGGTGAATTAGTCAAAGATAACTCTTTGGTTCCTATTATCCTAATAGCTCTTCCCCATACATATAGAATTTGTGTGACCACATTAAATGTCATAGGTCACAAACCAACCTTTATTTCATCAGTTAACATGTTGTAATAAAAAGAAGCCATGTAAAATGCAGAATAACCTAATGAAGAGCATGCACTTGTCTCCCCTCATAAAGGGAAGAATCTTATAAAGGGTTCTAAATAGAACCCTAAGTAGAATAATTAAAAACATCAATAGGTAAAAAAATCTCATACACATAAGACTTTTCTTATTTATGGAAAGACATGTCATGACCTCAAACATTATTGGTATAATATATTCACACAAGGATCATCCATAAAAATGCACACTTCACAAAATCCATCTTAGTCACAAAAATCAAAACCCCATTCCAAAAATAATTAGAAGAAGAAATTACATGGAAATGTTTTTTAGGATGATCATTCTTTACAAGACGATCATGTCTTTACTACATAGACACATGAGGGACTTTATTATTCAAATTTTGTCTGGTATGTTGATTATGATTGCTTAAGGCACATGATAGGAAAACAATAATGGTTTTACATGTTACACTAATCAGGGCCTTGGAGTAATGTTTCTATTGGTGATGACTCATCATACACTATTTAGGGTAGAGGTGATGTTTCTTTATAGATTGGTAACCACACTACTAAGATCACAGATGTCTTATATGTTACATAACACATTAAGAATGTATTTTTTGTAAATCAAATTCTTCATCACAATCTCAAATCTAAGTTTGATCACAACCATGGTGAGAATTTTTGCATTATAAATAATAATTCTTAAGGCTCTATAACTATTTCATGATCTTAGAATATAGGCAAGATTTTTCATCTTGATTTTGTACACAATGGCCATTAGGCACTTGTTATGAAGGGTACAAATAAATATCAACTATGGCACAAAATATATGGTCATTTAAGTGATGGGTATTTACATTCATTAATCAAACACAACTTGGTTAGAGGTCTTCACACACTCAAATAATCTTATGATATCTATTCTACTTGATTAGCTAATAAACAATGAGCAATTCCTTTGGCAAAAGTGATTATTGGTCTCCTTATCCATTGTATGTGGTGCACACCAATCTTTGTGGACCTATGAATCCTATCCAAAAAGGATATAACTATTTTTAACTCTTTGTTGATGATCATTCCCATAATATATGGGTTTCCTTGTTGAAGACTAAAGATTAGGCATTTCAAGCCTTTATAGAATTCAAGGCCTCTATTGAAAATGAAGCTATTCACAAACTAAAGGCCCTCTAATCCAATCATGGGGGGAATACACTAGTAAAATTTTCACTACATACCTTTAAGAGTATGTAATACGTGATCAATACACTGATATTTATACACTATAGTAGAATGGTGTTGCATAAAGGTGTAACTATGTCATTATAGACATGTTTCAAAGCATGATCAAGGATGCACAATTTCCTCATTCATATTGGGTAAAATCATGTCTCACAGCTGTATATCTACTAAATAGGTCACCCACCAAAGCTCTTAATGGAATTACACCATAGCAAGCATGGACTATGAAGAATTTGAAAGTCTCTCATATTTGAGTCTTTGGTTATAAGGACTATATGCATGTCCCAAAGAAGAAAAGGAATAAATCAGATAATAAAAACCAGAAATGCATTTTTATGGGACACATTAAAGATTCAAAGGCACATCGGCTCATTGATCTAGAGACTATGAACATACTTACAAGTAAGGATGTAGTGTTTGATGAAAATGGTGAAATAAGTTCATCTTCCACATAGACATCTAATAAAGTTATTAGACATGTAAAAAATTTAGATGAAAATAGTGGTGATGGTCAGTCAAATTCTCTACCACCACCATCTACTACTCATTGTATGCCTAAATGGTATACGAGTACAATACAAGATGAAAAACTAGATGAACCTCCAAACACTTCATCTACAAGACTGAGGACTCATAATATGGCTAATACAGAGGTAAATTTGGCCTTAATAAGCATAGTTGTAGAAACATTTGAGCCCTCCAAAATCTATGAAACCCTAGATTCTAAACCTTGGAAAAATGACATGGATGCATAATATTAATGTCTCATAAAGACTAACACATGGAAACTTATTGATCTTCCACCAAGGAAGAAACTTAATTGGATGAAAATGGGTCTTTAAAACTAAATAAAAATTAGATGGTAGTATAGACAAGCACAACACAAGACTCATAGCAAAGGGATATGCTCAGAAAGAAGGTATAAACTATGAGGAGACTTTTGATCCTACAAATAAGATAAAGATAATTAAAATGATCTTTATAATCACTTCATAGTTTGGATTGAACATTCATCAAATGGAAGTTAAAAGTGCATTATTAAATGGGTATCTATAAGAAGAGGTCTACATTACTCAACCAAAAGGTTATGTCACACTAAGGTAAGATAATAAGTTGTGTAAACTCATAAAATATTTGTATGGTCTCAAACAAGCTCCTAGAGCCTGGTACATAAAAATGCATGATCATCTCATAAAGCCTGGATTTTAGAGGAATGCATATGATCCCAATCTCTACCTCAAAAAAAAAGAGGTGGAGATTGTTATTATTATTGTTTATGTCGATGATCTATTCATTACTAGAACCTCAATGATGATGATTAATGTAATAAATAAATATCTCAATTGATCATTTGACATGATATATGTTAGGCTACTGCACTATTATATTGAATTGAAAGTATGGAAAACATATCAATAAATATTCATGTCTCATATTAAGTATACCAAGACATTGATTGAGAGGTTCACATGATGGATTGTAAACCAATGGATACACCTATAGAGATAAGACTTTAGCTATCTTGCTCAGATCCATCACCACCATTAAATGCCACTCTTTATCATCATTTGATTACGAGTCTCATCTACCTCACATACACTAGGTTAGATATTAGCTATCATGTCAACTATCTTTATTAGTTTATGCAGGAGCCAAAGGTAATCTATTAGAAAGTAGATAAATAGGTATTGTGATATATTCAAAGAATAATGGATTATGGCCAAGCATACAAGAAGAATGATAAGTTCTTGACATGATACATGAACGCAGATCATGGAGGTTCAATTGATGACATGAAATCCACTTTTGTGTTTGTATTCTTTTTGGGATCTGGTACAATCTCATGGGGGAGAAAGAAGTAGAACTTTTTTTTTCATTCTTTTACAAGGTGGAATATCAAACTACAAGATGATATTTTTTCTAGGTGATATGGATACATCACATACTAGTCATATTGGGAGTTCCAAAAAATAAACCAACAATTTTGAATTATGATAATCAAGGTGTTCTTAAACTTATTTTCAATCCAGTGTTTTATGAACACACTAAGCACACTGAAGCTCAAGTCCATTTCATACATGAATATGTTCAACAACACAATATCCATATCTAGTACTGCCCCACTCAATAATAGTATGCAAATGTCTTCATGAAGTCATTTGCATGTCATAAGTTTGAGGTATTCAAAAGTTTTCTCTCTTGTACTCTCCAAGCTATAATAAATAAAGGGGAAGGGGGTCATGTTAGAATAAATTGACCATAGTTATATTATTATGTAAATTTGAGGTTGTTAACTATTAAAAACCCCACATAATTTTTAAGATTATTTTGTTAGTTGTTAAACTAATTTAGTCTCATAAGTCTATTATGGACCTATTACATAAAATAGTAGATTATGGATTCTTAATAGGTTATTTACTTTTCCTATTTAGTAGGACTATTATGAGCATATGTAGGTTTATAAATACATCTTTGTAATTAATGATTAGAAATCTCAATAAATCATACTTGATTTATGCTCAGATCTCTATGGCAGTCCCTTGTTATTACCATTAATAGAAAACCATGATAGAGACCCATTCAGTGCTTTCATATAGGCATTGAAGTCATAGTGGACATCTTTTATAAGATATCTAGTTCTGGGGTAAATAGAGAAAATTTAAAAGCTAAATTCAATCTCAATAACCAAGATTTTGAATATATAGTATAAGTCCATATGGTTTTACCAAACTATGCCCCCCTCCCCCACAAAATTGGAATTGGAATGTTTCTACTCACATGTTTTGGTAAAAACCCTAACTTGGTTATGAATTGCTATTTATCAATAATGTGCCTTGGGATATGCTTAACAAATGGTGGATCCTTAATGGCTCATGTAGTCTTTGGAGTGAGAAATTCTAAATCATTTGTTGTGTAGTTAAGGGGCCCAAAAATGCCACTTTTGCTTAGGGTGTCATTTACCAACGTCTTCCAATAAGGGACATATTATTATAGATGGGAATATCCTCTCCTAAATGCTCTGCATGTGGTTAAACCATGTCTCTAAAAAAAAAAAAAAATGTTTTTTTACTTAATCCCAAGAGGCTTGGAGACAGGCTCATTCCTTCTTCCAACCCTTCCAACCTGAACCCTTATCCTAGAACATGGCTCTTTTTGGGGATTTTTCTCTACTCCCTACAATATTTAAGTAAATTTGGAATATATTTTGGATTTAATTTCTCCTTTTTATTTGGAATGATATAAATTGTGTTTTATTTAATAGATATCATCTATATGGGAAAAAAATATATTAACAAAATTACTATCTTGTCCAATGGTATGATACCGATACAAGTGCAAGTGGAAAAGATGGCCTTAGATATGGATCACCTATTAACTCTCATTGGTCACTGGAGAAATGCCTTACAAAGGTTACCCTAGATTCACCTCAAAAAGACATCCCAAGAAGGGACTATGAGGGGTGAGACCATAGCAAAGGCCATCATAGATCACAGAAGGTGGCCCTAATTACAATCTAAATATGGACATTTTGGGTTTGTGCCTTCATGAGGATATAGTTAAGGAAAGTTTCCAAATTTAGAGCAATACATTTGTACCCCACATAGGAAAACCAAGGAAGCTGAGGAATAAAATAAAGCATAATATGGTTGGGAACACATACTTAGTGAGCCACACCCTAATGGGGATGGATGGAAAGATAATCCTGTTTGTCTAACACCTCCTACTCCTCCTCCTTTTATAGGGTAGGTGGCCCATGTAGCTTAGTATCTTTATTTTTATTTGTGTTGTTTATGTCACTATGATGTAATTTTATATTTGTATTTTTGATTAGCTTTAGTCATAACTCTTGTTTTTGTCCCAAATTTTACCCTAGTTTAGTTTTAGTTGTACTTTGTCTTAGTGTGTGATTTCATACCACCTGATTCTAATAGGACATGTATTATTTTTTTGTTAACTTTAATTAGAATATAGTGTATGTTTCAAACCAAAACTTTATTTAAAAAAAATAGCTAAATTGATGTCACATTCAAAGATAAAAATAAAGTGAATAGTTTTTGGTTCAAATAGTAAATATGTTTTGCTTACAAAGAATCTAATAGGGATCAATTTTTGATATTATCAAAATATGTCACGATATAAAGAATGAGGCTGGAATCATACCTCAGAATTATTTGATGGAATAAATACCTCTCAAACGTTAATTCTTAACCTAAAATCACCATATAAAATAGTGATCAACAAAAAAATACGAAAAAATAATAATATTAATTTATATCTTATACGAGATTTTCCAAAACAATAATTAATTACTTTGATCTCCTAAAAATGATGTTTTAAAGGTGAAATGCAAAGTCCTAAAAATTATAAGTTTGTAGTGACTAAAAGTAAACTCCTCTTCCACGTCGTCTCAAATGAGGGTACAAAGATGAACCCCAAAAGAGTTAAGGAACTTCAAGATCTATATGTTCCTGCCAATATGGTTGAAGTCCATTCCTTATTTTGGAATGTAAATGTCTTCGCAGGGATAATAAAAAATGTTTTTGAATTGAGACGACATATTCCACAAATGATGGGAGGAAAGTTCACTTTTTGGTGGAATGGATATGGAAAGAAATGTTTCGAAAAAATGAAAAGAGATATTGCAAATGAACTTGTCTTGGATCATCGTAGTTTCTTAATATTCATGGAGTCTCCGGGGCACACTCTTTCCACCAGCCTAGTAGAGAAGAATAAGATGGAATTCAGTCTCTTATAGCTTTCATGAGATGTAATTTTTAGTCAAATCATGTGCTCCATTTTAGTTTTTTCCTTCATTTTGTCAGTGAATGTCATATTTTCATTTGTATTATTATATTTTTTATTGATGTGATTTAGATGAGGTTTAGTAAATATATTTAAATGTTGATTTGAAAGAATTATCATTTATTAACATTGTTTTCAATGTACTACTCTATCCTTCCATTCGAGTTTTATTAGTCTAAATAACATATTGAATCTGATTCCTTATAAAGAGACCCCATCTAATGTAAATTGATTTCTTAGATGTTATAAATAATTTATTTTTAAATTTATACATAATTCAAGATGAAACATATGTATTAATAGATTTCATTAATATGATTTTATACTCCTATCTTATCTTAAATATGGTGTATGCCATCATGTCATAATTCTTACAATAATTACTTATATTGAATTAAAATGGCATGAATATGAATATGTACATTCATATTATTTTAGATGAAATGATATTCTTTAAAAAAAAATTTAAATAGAAAGTAATAATTTAACCATCTACAATCATTAAAAAACTATCAATTTATCCTATGCCCTTTTAAAAATTTAAAAAAAAAAAACCAAAAGAAAAATCTAAAAATTTATAATCCAACCCCATCCAGCATAACGTAGATAAAACAGTTCACACATCCTTTATCATAATAAAATGACGTCAATAGGCTTCAATACTGTCATACCATGTTAGCTAAAAGCTCTCAATTCGTAGCTCTAGCCTTAGGTATCTAAATTATGAACGGCCTTCTCAATGTCAGCCTCGGAGGGTCGAAGCCGGTAAGTGTTTCGATATGGAGCAGCGGCATCAATTCCAACGTCATCGATCCATTTGTGTTGTCCCTCTGGATGAAAAATACCAGATTTTGGGTGTGGAATCCACGACGATGATCGACCGTCGCCGTCCCTCTCTTTCTCTACACACTCTTCCGGGGTGGAATCACTTTTTAATATCCACCGACGCCCATCCATGCGAAGATCTACAAAAAGACGCACAGACTTTTGACAGCTTTTTCAAAATTAAAGTTAATGCACAGCAGGTGGCTATTTATCACAATTATTTCACTGGCAGGCATACGACTCGTATAAACGGATTCCTCCGTCACTAAACAAATAAATATAAATACCATTTTGGCAACTTTGGTATAAGTGATCTCATCGAGTCAATCATTGGCATAACAACACGAATTCGATATTGAAAGATAATGCAGCCAGTGCAGTTTGTTTGAGGAATTATTTTCTTTTAATAAAGCGGATTCATACTGTTGTGATGTAACAGTTAACATATTTATATCTAAACATTTCACTTTCAAATCCCACCAACAATCAGATTATTTTTAATAAAAAAACATAAAAATTCAAAAAATAAATAAATATATACAAAACTGAAACCCCACTTATATATTTTGCCACAAATGCCAAGAAATGAATAGGGAAAGAATAGTTGTATGTTAAAAAACACGGGGAATACCAACATAATTAAGCTGAGGGATCTGCTTTGAAAAAGAGCCTCTCTTTATTTCTTTCCTGTCGCATCATTTGAGGAGTTGCGTGCACATGGATAAGTGTGATGAACTTCATCATTTTTTTTAAATTTTATTGGTCTAAAATCAAAAAGTTGTAGATGAATTCGAAGTTTTGTTAGGTTTTTATGATTTTTTAATGTGCGAAGTAATGTTTTATTTGAGGAGTCAATTATTAATAGTATTGTAGACTTGAACATAGGATTTATGGTATAAAGTCCATCAATTTTATTGTTCAGCTACCATTATAAGTTGTGACAAGGTTTCATGATTATACGTGCTTTTATTTTTAGGTCACGTCATCATTAATATTGGCAGAATTTTTTAGAAATATTTTACATTTATCTTAGTATACCTATTAGGTCAACTTATTATGGTACACTTATTAGGTCACCATTAATAATGATGTTAATATAAACTAAAATAACATAATATTTATGCCAATTAGCATGCACATGTTAGAATTAGCTTTAATTTTCATACTCAATTAATGGTCCACATTAGGTGTTGAAGGATGAATATGTTAGACAGGGATGCATTGTTCCATCGATGATTAGGTAGTAGATATGAAAGGATGAGTAGCAATAAATTGAATCAATAATAAAGGTACATTTTTCATTGATGTTAAGTCTATTTTGTAGATATTTTTGTCCCTATATTAAATATCATTATTATTGTTGCCAGATTTTATTATACATGTAATGATGCAAAGGTTTGTTTAATGTGTTATTAAAAAGAAAAAAATAGTGGTGTTCACAACATAGTGAAAAAATCTAATCTATATATGAGATCGTCATCTATAAGAATAATTTTGATTGAATATTACGAAGTGAGAAATTTTATAGATCCATTTTATGGTTTTAGATAAGGTGTTCCATGGGTAAATGCATGGATATGTTTTGGTCAAGGTTAACATCATTTCAAATTATAATCTCTAAATACTTGTATGTCCTCTAAAAAACATAAAAAATTATTCATGTTTTCATTTTTTTATATTATTGTTGTTTGACAACTAGGATCATTGGCTTCTTGTAAACATAAATTTGTTAATGCCTTTTTGTTTCTTTGAAATTTGTTTGACAACTAAGATCATTGGCTTTTTGTAAACATATAAAGATCACATCCCTTACAATTATCTAACTTGTAACTTTAATAAATTAACAAAACTGCACTCTTGACCTTATGGTAACCATGACCCTTCATATTTTATTTATTTTTTGAATGACCATGTGATTTTTTCATGGTTCTTTGTGCCTATAAAATACATACCTAGTCCAAGGAAGTCATTTATTATTCTCAAAACTTTCTATACATGTCTACAACATCGTGATTCCATTTATACCAAAGCCATGTCTTATCATTTTCATATTGTCATGCATTATAAAATCTTTCCAAATTGTCACCAAGGTTTTCTCAAGTGGACAAGACTTTTTAGACTAGTTTTAAAAAAATTGGGGAAGAAACTCATACATTGACCTTTACATTCTGGTGACATATTTGTTAAAGGCCTTTTTAATTATTTTTATTGGTGTCCATATGGATATGAAGCCCCATTTTAGTTTTATTGGATTATTATATTAGTTATTTGCAGTTTTCAATGTCTTCCCAATACATACCTATCACATGAAAATTGTTTCTTCTTCTCAAATTTATTTTGTACAGGTCTACAAGTTCAATATTTCATTTCTACCAAAACCCTATCTTATCATTTTCATGTTTTCCTATGCTATGAAATTTGTCTAAATTATTACAAAGGTCTTCTCAGATAGAAAAGACTTCTCAATTTAGTTTTAATTATTTGGAGGACAAAATTTATATGTTGGCCTTTATATTTTGGTGGATCCCCCTCTTTAAGCCTTTTGTACTATTTTTATTTTTGTCCATAAGGAGGTGGCATTATGCCAAAGTCTCTTAATGTAGTTTTTGATTGATAAAAAAATGTGGATCCCCTGTTAGTCACATAGAACAAGGCTTAGGTGTAAATTTAGTCATGGTCAACTAAATTTGAATTGTACATCAATAACATTGGATCTCTTGAAGAAACTATGATGATAAATAATTCATTATTCACATCATCTCTTTTAAATTTTTGTTATATTGTTTTCCATAAATATGAATTCCTATTTATGAAACTGGTGGTTTTGCATTGTGTATTTAAAATTGTACATGTATATTGTATAGGGTAATTTTATTTCATAAATTTGGCTTCCTTTATTCAACTTATATGGGAAAGCTTAGGTCCTATGGAAACATACAAATCTTTAATGAATGAAATAATGTTATCATAAAAAACAAAATACTCTAGTCCCCTATGGGAAATTTGAAATCCCACACATCTTGAAATTCCTCCTATTACATGAGGTAATCATCACAAAATGAACATAAAAATGGCATGGGATCTGACCATAGATAAAGCATAAAGAGTGACTCTCAATAAGGCAAAAATTAATATTGGAAGCATTGACCATCAAGGGTTGACATTCACTGATGTATCAAGAGGACACTCAATTTTTGATATGCATATCTCCCTTGAATTTACATTTGACCTCTTTAAAATAATTAAGGATATTAAATATGTAAACCATATAAAATCAGAGGAAACAAGAATTGGAAAAATACCTATTTCATAACATCTACAACAACTACAACTTTATTACTGTTGATACATAACAAAACAAAATGTATCGTACAATTTGTTTATTTCATTACTATAGCTCATTTGATGTTTAAACCATCATATATAAATTTTATGTTAAACAAATGTTTTTTCACTTCTTTATTTTATTATTAAGCCTTACTTATTTTCTTCTTAAGTATTTTTTTAATAAGTGTAGCCTTTGTACTACCAACATTTGTATCATTTTTCACCATTGATCTAAATATATAACTAAATATCATAAACCTCATTGTAATCCTTCTAGCTTGCATCACCTTCCTTGTCTCTTAGCTTGTTGATTATCCAATAGTGTGTGTAACTAATCAATGTTTATTATATTTTAGATCAAAGATATGAATTAGAAAGATATATTTGGTTAAGTAATTTGTGTATAAGTTTTTTGATAAAATGATGTTCCTTATTTATCATCAAATTTCAAAATAAATATTGGTTTCATTTCCCTCATTTAACATACACTACTTAGTTTTTTTCCTTCTTTTAATATTGGTGTTTTAATTTGTAAATATGTGCAGTAAAATTGATTTCTTGGATGTTATAAGTAATTTATTTTTAGATTTAATAATTCGAGATGAGGCTTACTTATTAATAATTTTCACTAATATGATTTTATGTTCCTTATACCTTAGGTATGGTGTATGGCATTGGATCATGATTCTATAAATATAACATTTAACAAGGTGTCTGGCTAATGATATTAAACATATAAAAAGAAAAATGAACAATTTAGTAGATTTTCTATCCCGTGAGCACAATCTAGGGTATAATCTTGTTACAATGATTGATCATATTGAATTAAGGGATGTTTGACATCAATACCAATATGTTCATTCAAATCATTTACAATTAGTTGATATTTTAGCATCAAAACTCCTGAGAAAAAGGTTTACAGGAAGGAATAATTTAACTAGACAATCATTTGAAGCTTCTCAGGCTATATCTACTTCTGATGTTAGACAATGCAATGCTTATAGATCTTCTTCTATAAATTAATATTGTGATGTCATCATTAAAAAAATTATTATATATGTACCACCCAATTACTATGCCAGAAAAATGATAGATTGGTGGGTTCATCTACCTTGGAGAACAAATCTAAAGTTTAATTTTCTATTTTATTTTGAGTGGATAAATCTTGAATATGGTCAGTGTGATTTTCAAAATTCTTGAATGAATTTCATGTTTATATGTATGATTTATTTTTTTAATATATTCTAAAGAGACTTTGGAATGAACCAAGTTTCCAACTTCCCCTTAACTCAATGCTTAACATGTTTATTTCCAAGAAAATTCAATGGCAAGTAAAATATGGTTTGATTATTGTGCAAGGATCCATATATCTTTCTAGGAATCTTATCCCATCAGTAAGTCTTTGGAGAAGATATGAAATAATTGTTCGTCATGACATACCTCCATCAAATAATCTAGGGAATGTTCACATTACCTTCCTTGATGATGACAATGATTGTGCTGACAATGTTGATAATAGAGATGTAGATGACTAAGAGGAACATTCTAGCTAAGAATGGGTTGGGTAATTGATGTAAAGTTGAATGCATCTAACAGGTCAACTACCACCCAATGGATGTTTAAGCCATCATATATAACTTTCATATTAAATGAATTTTTTTCAATTTCATTCTCTTATGAAGCATTCTTTATTTTATTATTACGTATTTCTCAGTAGGTGTAGCCTTTGTGCTTCAAACATTTGTATCTAATTACACCATTGGTTTGAAGTATAAATATAGTTGGCTAAGTAGTTTATGTATGTGATCTTTGATAAACTAATATTCCTTAATTATCATCACATTTTAAATTAAATATTGATATCATTTCCTTCATTTAATAATTATTACTTGATTTCATTTCCATTATTTAATATTTGTTTTTCAATATGTGTAATTAAATTGATTTTTTGGATATTATAAGAATTTTTTTTTTTGAAAATTCTACATCATTAGAGATAAGACATACGTATTAATAAATTTCACTAATATGATTTTGCACTCCTTATACCTTAAATATGATGTATGGAATCGCATCATGATTATTACAATGATTATTCATATTAAATCAAAACATTTTTAACATCAATACTAATATATACATTCATATCATTTCAAATTAGTTGAAATTTTAACCCAAAAAATCTCTGAAAAAAAATTTATAAAAAAAATATAGTTTAATTAAACAATCATAGAATACTACCAATTTACTCTATGTCCGTTTTACACATAAATAATTTAAAAAATAAAATAAAATTAAAGAGACCCCACACACAAATAATTACACAAAAACAAAATTTATAAAAAAAGTACAAAAAAATTCAGAGACCCCATCCAGCGTAACTGCACATTTGGGGCATCTGGTAATATTAAAGGCAAACTTAGATAAAAGAGTCCACACAAGCTTTATCATAATCGAATGAAGTCAATTGGCTTCCATACCATGGTCCATAACACCATGTTGGCTAAAATCTCTCTGTTCGTGGCTTTAGCCTTAGCTATCTAAATTATCAATGGCCTTCTCATGAACGTCAGCCTCGGAGGATCGAATCCAATAACTGTTTTATATGGAGCAGCAACATTAATTCCAACATCGTCAATCCACTTGGGATACCCCTCTGTATGAAAATGCCAGATTTTGGGTGTGGAATCCACGACGATGATCGACCATCACTGTCCCTCTCTTTCTCTACACAGTCGTCCGGGGTCAAAACGCTCGTATTAATATCCACCGACGCCCATCCATGTGAGAATCTATAAACACAGGCACAGACATTTGACAACTTTTTCAAAATTAAAGTGAATGCAGAAGAATAAACATACCTGAACGTGTAAAAAGGGTGGGCATGCCCCTTGTTAGTGCATACCATCTTCATGATATGCCCAATGCCTTCTATTGCCTCTTTTCCCGTTGCCTCTGCGCAATAAACAATACAGCAGGTGGCTATTTATCACAATTATTTCACTGGCAGCCATACGATTCGTATGAACGGATTCCACCGTCACTAAACTAATAAATATGAATACCATTTTGGCAACATTGGTTCAAGTGATCTCAGCGAGTCAATCATTGGCATAACAACACGAATTTGATATTGAAAGATAATGCAGCCAGTGCGGTTTGTTTGATGAATTACTCTCAAAGAAGAATTATTATTTCTCGAATTGTGATGTAACAGTTAAATTGGATGTATTCGTATTAGAACACTGTGCTTCACTTTCAAATCCCACCAACCATAAGATTACTTGCAACAAGAAACATAAAAAATCGCTGGTACTAGACTGGAGCCCCACTTATGTAAAAGCAAAAGAAACAAACACTGCAAATCACTTTTGCCACAAATGCCCAGAAATGAATACGGAAAGAATAGTTGCATGTTAAAGAAAACTTGGGGAATACCAACATAATTAAGGGGAGGGATGTGCTTTGGAAAAAAACCTCTCTTTAACTCTTCCATGTCGAATCATTTGAGGAGTTGGGTTCACATGTATGAAGTGCAAATAAACTCACTCATTTAAACTCAAAAAAGTAGTGATGGATTTGAGGCTTGCTAGGGTTTCATATCTATTCATGCTTTTATTTTCTTTGGTATCCAGATGTCATAAAAGTAGTGATGGATTTGAGTCTTATGAAGGTTTTATATTTATTGTATATTATATCAGAGTATGATTAATAATAATATTAATATTAATTAAAATAATATAATAATTATGTTAATAGGCATATATTTATTGGAATGAGTTTTATATTTTGTATTTAATTGATAGTTTACATTAAATGTTGGAGGATAAATCTCATTATATTTTCTTGCTTTTAATATGTAGTGTGTATTGGTGTGACCATGTTGTAATATCTCAATATGTCAAGTAGGGATGCATTGTCCTGTTGATAGCTAGGTAACATATACATAAAGGTGAATGGTCAATAAATTGAATCAATGATGGAAGTACTTTTTGCATCGATGTTAAATTTGTTTAATAAATATTTTCATCCCAACATCATCATCATCATCATCATAATATTTTAATATGAATGTAAGGCGCAAAGATTCACTTGATACGTTATTAACTAAAAATAATGATAGCATTAACAATATATTGAAAAAATCCAATCTATTTATAAACTCATCATCTATGAGAACAAGTTTGCTTGAGAAATTTTTAGATTTATTTCATAGTTTTAAAGAAGGCATTTCATGGCCAATTGTGAACACATGTTATGGTCAAGGTTAGATCTCTAAACACTTGTATGTCCTCTAAATAACACAAAGACTTTATTGCATTTTCATTGTTTTAATAGTATTATGTTATTTGATAACACGAAATCATTGACTCTTCTAAACATATCTCTATTGATGCTTTGTGTGTTGCCTAAAATTAAACATATTTAGATTTGGATAGGACATATTAAGACCATGTCCTTTACAATTACCCACTTTGTAAATTTAACAAAGTAATCAACTACACTCGTAGACATCTGGAAACTATGAATCTTCACATTTTATTTATTTGTTGAATGACCATATAAGTTATTCACAATTCTCAATGCCTAACCAATACATACCCAACCCAATAAAGACAATTTTCTTCTTAAAAACTTATGTACATTCTTGTAGCATCCTAACTCCTTTTGTACCAAAGCCCTCTCTTTTTGTTCTTATGATGGCATTTGTTTTGAAATCTTTCCAAATTGTCACTAGATTCTTCTTAGGTAGAGAAAGCTTCTTAGCTTAGTTTGAATAATTTGGGAGACAAAATTCATCCAATGGCCTTTGCATTCTAGCGAAGCTTTTTTTTAGGCCTTTTGTAATATTTTTCTTAGTATTCATATGGATGTGAAGCCCTTTTTTAGTTTATTGGTTTACTAAATTAGTTTTTAGTAGTTCTTTATGCCTATTCGATAGATATATAGTCCAAAAAAGTTATTTCACCTTCTAAAAAATTTATGTATAAGTTTTTAAGTTCATAATATAATCGGATTGGGTTTCACACCAGTCAAAATAAAATTTACCTTAATCCGAATAAAATACATTTATATCAAAACCTTTTGAAACAAAAATCTTTAAATATCTAACAATCTTAAATTTGAATTAAATTAATCATATTATCCTCAACTAATTTTTTTAATGAGTTTTTGAATCGTCTCATTAAATCTAATAAACTCTCTTATTTATTTGTATTAAACTAAAATAACCATCTCATATGGTTTTTCCATGGCATTAATTACATTCTTAAATCCATTCCTAATTAAAACCCCACCACCACTTTTTTTGTTATTAAATTTGAATTTTTATAAATTCCAAAAAAAAAATATTATTATTAAAATATACTCTTACAAAACTTCTACAACATATAAAACAAGATTGATTGATTTTTTATTTATTTATTTTTTTCTTTTCCACACGGAAATACAAATATAAAACATACACTGCACACACATATAAAGAGACGAGACAGGGAAGCATCCACCGACGCCCATCCATGCGAAGATCTACAAAAAGACGCACAGACTTTTGACAGCTTTTTCAAAATTAAAGTTAATGCACAGCAGGTGGCTATTTATCACAATTATTTCACTGGTAGGCATACGACTCGTATAAACGGATTCCTCCGTCACTAAACAAATAAATATAAATACTATTTTGGCAACTTTGGTATAAGTGATCTCAGCGAGTCAATCATTGGCATAACAACACGAATTTGATATTGAAAGATAATGCAGCCAGTGCAGTTTGTTTGAGGAATTATTTTCTTTTAATAAAGCGGATTCATACTGTTGTGATGTAACAGTTAATATATTTATATCTAAATATTTCACTTTAAAATCCCGCCATCGAAATCCCACCAACAATCAGATTATTTTTAATAAAAAAACATAAAAATTCAAAAAAATAAATAAATTAATTAATTAATTAATTAATTTAAAAGAAATACAAAACTGAAACCCCACTTATATATTTGCCACAAATGCCAAGAAATGATTAGGGAAATAATAGTTGTATGTTAAAAAACACGGGGAATACCAACATAATTACGCTGAGGGATCTGCTTTGAAAAAGAGCCTCTCTTTATTTCTTTCATGTCGGATCATTTGAGGAGTTGGGTGCACATGGATAAGTGCAATGAACAACTTCATTTTTTAAAAATTTTATTGGTCCAAAATTAAAAAGTTGTAGATGAATTCGAAGTTTTGTTAGGGTTTTATGATTTTTTTAATGTGAGAATTAATGTTTTTAAATGAGGAGTCAACTATTAATAATATGGGAGACTTGAACATGAGACTTATGGCATAAAGTTCACCAATTTTATTGTTCAGCGATTATCATAAGTGGTGACATGGTTTCATGCTTATACGCACTTTTATTTTTAGGTCACGTCATTATTAATATTGGTAGAATTTTTTAGAAATGTTTTACATTTATCACAGTGTACCTATTAGGTCAACTTATTGTGGTACACTTATCAAGTCACCATTAATAATGATGTTAATATAAACTAAAATAACATAATATTTATGCCAATTGACATGCACATGTTAGAATTAGCTTTGATTTTCATACTCAATTAACGGTCCACATTAGATGTTGAAGGATGAATATGTTCGACAGGGATGCATTGTTCCATCAATGATTAGGTAGTAGATATGAAAGGATGAGTAGAAATAAATTGAATCAATAATAAATGTACATCTTTCATCGATGTTAAGTCCATTTTGTAGATATTGTTGTCCCTATATTAGATGTCATTATTATTGTTGCTAGATTTTAATATACATGTAATGATACAAAGGTTTGTTTGATGTGTTATTAAACACAAATAATAGTGGTGTTAACAACATAGTGAAAAAATCTAATCTATATATGAGATCGTCATCTATAAGAATAAGTTTGATTGAGGATTGCGAATTGAGAAATTTTATAGATCCATTTCATGGTTTTAGAGAAGTTGTTCCATGGGTAAATGCATGGATATGTTTCTGTCAAGGTTAACATCATTTCAAATTATAATCTCTAAATACTCGTATGTCCTCTGAAAAACATAAAAAATTATTCATGTTTTCATTTTTTTATATTATTGTTGTTTGACAACTAGGATCATTGGCTTCTTGTAAACATAAATTCGTTAATGCTTTTTTGTTTCTCTGAAATTTGTTTGACAACTAGCATCACTGGCTTCTTGTAAACATATTAGGATCACATCCCTTACAATTATCAAACTTGTAACTTTAATAAATTAACAAAACGGCACTCTTGACCTTATGGTAACCATGACCCTTCATATTTTATTTATATTTTGAATGACCATGTGAGTTTCTCATGGTTCTTTGTGCCTATACAATACATACCTAGTCCAAGGAAGTCATTCCTTACTCTCAAAAGCTTCTATACATGTCTGCAACATCATGATTCCATTTATACCAAAGCCATGTCTTGTCATTTTCATATTGCCATGCATTATAAAATCTTTCCAAATTGTCACCAAGGTTTTCTCAAGTAGAGAAGACTTTTTAAATTTGGGGATAAAACTCATACATTGGTCTTTACATTCTGGTGACATCTTTTTCAAATGCCTTTTTTTAGTATTTTTATTGGTGTCCATATGGATATGAAGCCCCATTTTAGTTTTATTGGATTATTATATTAGTTATTTGCAATTCTCAATGCCTTCCCAATACATACCTATCACATGAAAGTTGTTTCTACTCAAATTTATTTTGTATAAGTCTACAAGTTCATTATTTCATTTCTACCAAAACCTTATCTTATCATTTTCATGTTTCCCTATGCTATGAAATTTGTCTAAACTATTACCAAGGTCTTCTCAAATAGAAAAGAATTCTCAGTTTAGTTTCAATGATTTGGAGGAAAAAATTCATATGTTGGCCTTTGCATTTTGGTGAGGCCCCCTCTTTAAGCCTTTTATACTATTTTTATTTGTGTCCATAAGGATGTGGTATTATGCCAAAGTCTTTTAATGTAGTTTTTGATTGATAAAAAAATATGTGGATCACATGTTAGTCACATAGAACAAGGCTTAGATGTAACTATAGTCATGGTTGACTAAATTTGAATTGTACATCAATAACATTGGATCTCTTGTAGAAACTATGATGATAAATAATTCATTATTCACATCATCTCTTTTTAAAAATTTCTATATTTTCTTCCATAAATATGACTTCCTCTTTATAAAACTGATGGTTTTGCATTGTGTATTTAAAATTGTACATGTATATTGTATAGGGTAATTTTATTTCATAAATTTGGCTTCCTTTATTCAACTTGTATAGGAAATCTTAGGTCCTATGGAAACATACAAATCTTTAATGAATGAAATAACGTTATCATAGAGAACAAAATACTCTAGTCCCCCATGGGAAATTTGCAATCCTACACATCTTTAAATTCCTCTTATTACATGAGTTAATCATCACCAAATGACTATAAAAATGGTATGGGATCTGACCATACATAAAGCATAAAGAATGACTCTCAATAAGGTAAAAATTAATATTGGAAGCATTGACCATCAAGGGTTGACATTTACTAATGTATCAAGAGGACACTCAATTTTTGACATGCATATCTCCCCTGAATTTACATTTGACCTCTTTACAATAATGAAGGATAGTAAATATGTAAACTATAGAAAATAAGAGGAAACAAGAATCGAAAAGATACCTATTTCATAACATCTACAACAACTATAGCTTTATTATTGTTGATACATAACAAAAAAAAATGTATCATACAATTTATTTATTTCATTACTATAGCTCATTGATTGTTTAAACTATTGTTTATAAATTTCATGTTAAACAATTATTTTTTCACTTCTTTATTTTATTATTAAGCCTTACTTATTTTCTTATTAAGTATTTTTTAGTAAGTGTAGCCTTTATACTACCAAATTTTGTATCATTTTTCACCATTGATCTAAATATATAACTAAATATCAATAAGCTCATTGCAATCCTTCTATCTTACATCACCTTCCTTGTCTCTTAGCTTGTTGATTATCCAAATAGTGTGTGTAACTGATCAAAGTTTATTATATTTTAGATCAATGATATGAATTAGAAAGATATATTTTTTTAAGTAATTTGTGTATAAGCTTTTTGAGAAAATGTTGTTGCTTATTTATCATCAAATTTCAAAATAAATATTGGTTTCATTTCCCTCATTTAACATATACTAATTATGTTTGTTTCCTTATTTTAATATTGGTGTTATAATTTGTAAATATGTGCAGTAAAATTGGTTTCTTGGATGTTATAAGTAATTTATTTTTAGATTTCATAACTTATTAATAATTTTCACTAATATGATTTTATGTTCCTTATACCTTAAGCATGGTGTATGGCATTGGATCATGATTCTCTAAATATAAGATTTAACAAGATTTCTAGCCAATGATATTAAACATATAAAAGGAAAAATGAACAATTTAGTAAATTTTCTATCATGTGAGCACAATCTAGGGTATAATCTTGTTACAATGATTGATCATATTGAATTAAAAGATTTTTGGCATTAATACCAATATTTTCATTCAAATCATTTAAAATTAGTTGATATTTTAGTAGCAAAACTCCTAAGAAAAACATTTACAGAAAGGAATAATTTAACTAGACAATCATATGAAGCTTCTAAGGCTATATCTGCTTTTGATGTTGGACATTGCAATGCTTGTAGATATTCTTCTGGAAATTAATATTATAATGTCATCATTAAAAAATTTAGTATATATGTACCACCCAATTACTATGCCAGAAAAATGATAGATTGGTGGGTTCATCTACCTTGGAGATCAAATCTCGAGTTTAATTTTCTATTTGATTTTGATTGGATAAATCTTGAATATGGTCAGTGTGATTTTCAAAACTCTTAAATGAATTTCATGTTTATATGTATGATTTATTTTTTGAATATATTCTAAAGAGACTTTGGAATGAACCATGTTTCCAACTTCCCCTTCACTCAACGCTTAACATGTTTATTTCCAGGAAAATTCAATGGCAAGTAAAACATGGTTTGATTATTGTGAAAGGATCCATGTATCTTTCTGGGATTCTTATCCCATCAGTAAGTCTTTGGATAAGATATGAATTAATAGTTCATCATGACATACCTCCATCAAATAATCTAGGGAGTGTTCACATTACCTTCCCTAATGACGATAATGATTGTGCTGACAATGATGATAATAGAGATGTAGCTGACTATGAGGAACAATCTATCTAAGAATGGGTTGGGTAATTGACGTAAATTTGAATGCATCTAACAGGGCAACTACCATTCATTGGATGTTTAAGCCATCATATATAACTTTCATATTAATTTTATTATGAAGCATTCTTTATTTTATTATTACGTATTTTTTTGTAGGTGTAGCCTTTGTGTTTCAAACATTTGTATCTGATTTCACCATTGGTTTGAAGTATAAAGATATATTTGGCTAAGTAGTTTATGTATGTGATCTTTAATAAACTAATATTCCTTAATTATCATCACATTTTAAATTAAATATTGATATCATTTCTTTCATTTAATAATTATTACTTGATTTCATTTCCATTATTTAATATTTGTTTTTCAATATGTGTAATTAAATTGATTTCTTAAATATTATAAATCATTTTTAAATTAATAAGTTTCATTAATATGATTTTGCACTCCTTATACCTTAAATATGATATATGGAATCGCATCATGATTCTTACAATGATTATTCATATTGAATCAAAATATGTTTAGCATCAATACTAATATATACATTTGTATCATTTCAAATTAGTTGATATTTTAACAAAAAAATCTCTGAAAAAAAAAAAAAAAAGTTTAACCAAACAATTATAAAATACTACCAATTTACTCTATGTCCGTATTAGACATAATTAAAATAATAATAAATAAATAAATAAAGAGACCCCATACACAAATAATTAAAAAAAAACAAAATTTATAAAAAAAAACAAAAAAACAAAACAAAAAAATTAAGAGACCCCATCCGGCGTAACTGCACATTTGGGGCATGTGGTAATATTAAAGGCAAACTTAGATAAAAGAGTCCACACAACCTTTATCATAATCGAATGAAGTCAATTGGCTCGAATGAAGTCAATTGGCTTCCATACCATGGTCTATAACACCATGTTGGCTAAAATCTCTCTGTTCATGGCGTTAGCATTAGCTATCTAAATTATCAATGGCCTTCACATGAACGTAAGCCTCGGAGGATCGAATCCAATAAGTGTTTTGATATGGAGCAGCGGCATTAATTCCAACATCGTCAATCCACTTGTGCTACCCCTCTGTATGAAAATGCCAGATTTTGGTGTGGAATCCACGACAATGATCGACCATCACTGTCCCTCTCTTTCTCTACACAGTCGTCCGGGGTCAAAACGCTCGTATTAATATCCACCGACGCCCATCCATGTGAGAATCTATAAACACAGGCACAGGCATTTGACAACTTTTTCAAAATTAAAGTGAATGCAGAAGAATAAACATACCTGAACGTGTAAAAAGGGTGGGCATGCCCCTTGTTAGTGCATACCATCTTCATGATATGCCCAATGCCTTCTATTGCCTCTTTTCCCGTTGCCTCTGCGCAATAAACAATACAGCAGGTGGCTATTTATCACAATTATTTCACTGGCAGCCATACGATTCGTATAAACGGATTCCTCCGTCACTAAACTAATAAATATAAATACCATTTTTTGCAACTTTGGTTCAAGTGATCCCAGCGAGTCAATCATTGGCATAACAACACGAATTTGATATTGGAAGATAATGCAGCCAGTGCGGTTTGATGAATTACTCCCTCTTATTATTAAAGAAGAATTATTATTTCTCGAATTGTGATGTAACAGTTAAATTGAATGTATTCATATTAAAACGCTGTGCTTCACTTTCAAATCCCACCGACCATAAGATTACTTGCAACAAGAAACATAAAAAGTCGCTGGTACTAGACTTGAGCCCCACTTATATAAAAGCAAAAGAAACAAACACTGGAAATCACTTTTGCCATAAATGTCCAGAAATGACTATGGAAAAAATAATTGCATGTTAAAAAAACTTTGGGAATACCAACATAATTAAGGGGAGGGATGTGCTTTGAAAAAAAAACTCTCTTTAACTCTTCCATGTCGAATCATTTGAGGAGTTGGGTTCGCATGGATGAAGTGCAAATAAACTCACTCATTTTTTTATATTAGTCCAAAACTCAAAAAAGTAGTGATGGATTTGAGGCTTGTGAAGGTTTTATATTTATTGTATATTATTTATGAGAGTATGATTAATAATAATATCAATATTAATTAAAATAATATAATAATTATGTTAATAGATATATATTTATTGAAATGAAATTTATATTTCGTATTTAATTGACAGTTTACATTAAATGTTGGGAATAAATTTCATATATTTTCTTGCTTTTAATAAATAGTGTGTATTGGTGTGATTGTATTGTAATCTCTCAATATGTTGGGTAGGGATGCATTGTCCTATTGATAACTAGGTAACATATACATAAGGGTGAATGGTCAATAAATTGAATCAATGATGAAAGTACCTTTTGCATCGATGTTAAATTTGTTTAATAAAGATTTACATCCCTACATTATATATCATTATTATTATTTTTACTATATTTTAATATGAATGTAAGGTGCAAAGATTCACTTGATATGTTATTAATTAAAAATAATGATAACATTGACAATATATTGAAAAAATCCAATCTATTTATAAACTCATCATCTATGAGAACAAGTTTGCTTGAGAAATTTTTAGATTTATTTCATAGTTTTAAAGAAGGCATTTCATGACCAATTGTGAACACATGTTCTGTTCAAGATTAGATCTCTAAACACTTGTATGTCCTCTGAATAACACAAAGACTCTATTGCATTTTTATTGTTTTAATAATATTATGTTATTTGATAACATGAAAACATTGACTCTTCCAAATAGATCTCTATTGATGCCTTTTGTTTTATCTGAAACTAAATAGATTTAGATTTGGATAGGACATATCAAGACCATGTCCTTTATAATTACCCACTTTGTAAATTTAACAAAGTAATCAATTGCACTCTTAGACATCTAGAAACTATGACTCTTCACAGTTTATTTATTTGTTGAATGACCATTTAAGTTATTCACAATTCTCAATGCCTAACCAATACATACCCAACCCAATAAAGTCATTTTTCTTCTTAAAAAATTATGTATGTTCTTGTAACATCCTAAATCCTTTTGTACCAAAGCCCTCTCTTTTCGTTATTATAATGGCATTTGTTTTGAAATCTTTCCAAATTGTCACTAGGTTCGTTTTAGGTAGAGAAAGCGTCTTAGCTTAGTTTTAAAAATTTTGGAGACAAAACTCATCCAATGGCATTTTCATTTTAGCGAATCTTTTTTTAGGCCTTTTGTAGTCTTTTTCTTAGTATTCATATGGATGCAAATCCCTTTTTTTATTTATTGGTTTACTAAATTAGTTTTTAGTAGTTCTGTGTGCCTATTCGATAGATATATAGTCCAAAAAAGTTATTTCCCCTTCTCAAAAATTTATGTATAGGTTTTAAATTTCATAATATATCGGATTGGGTTTCACACCAGTCAAAATAGAATTTACCTTAATCCAAATAAAATACATTTATATCAAAACTTTTTGAAAAAAAAATCTTTAAATATCTAACAATTTTAAATTTGAATTAAATTAATCATATTATCCTCAATATTTTTTTGAGTTTTTGAATAGTCTCATTAAATCTACTAAGCTCTCTTATTTATTTTTATTGGACTAAAATAACCATCTCATGTGATTTTTCCATAGAATTAGTTAATTACATCATCATCATCATCATCATCATCATCATCATCATCATCATCATCATCATCATCATCATCATCATCATCATCATCATCATCATCATCATCATCATCATCATCATCATCATCATCATCATCATCATCATCATCATCATCATCATCATCATCATCATCATCATCATCATCATCATCATCATCATCATCATCATCATCATCATCATCAAAATGAGTTTTTTTTTCCATGGAAATACAAATATAAAACATACACATGCACACACATATACAAAGAGATGAGACAGGGAAGCATGGAATCCTCATCATAGCTGCTCCTCCTTTCTAAAATAGACTACATTTTATTTCAAATCCACTCCTCTACCAAACGGGCTTCGTCATTTTTCAAATCTAATTGTTATTCATTTTCCTTCTCCACAAACACAATTTTATCCTCGGGATCATGCAAAAGTGAAGTCCCTCATAATTTATTTTATTTTTTTGTTATTGAGGATTTTGAATTTCATCATATATTCATTTATTTGGATTCAAAACAACATACTATGTTGGAACGTCATGTGGAAAATTTGTTATAAAATTAGATTTTTTTTTTAATATATATACGGAAATACATGACCCAAAATCTTGGTTTTTGTTATTTATATTAAAATTTAAGTTAAATCTTATAAGAAAAAGATTTTAACAAATAACTTAGAATATTTTGTGATGATTGGAAAATGGCTAATTAACATTTTAACTTTTATTTTTAGAAATATTTGTTATTTTTAAAAAATAAAAAGAGAGACCAATAAATCATTTTTATTATAAATGTTAAAAAATAAATACTGAAAAAATTGTTTGGTATATTGGAGTATTTTACTTTTAAATCCTATTAATGTTTAAAATATTTACAATAAGAAACATAAAAATCTTTTAAATAATAAAATAGAAATACAAAACTAAAACCTCACTTATATACAAATAAAAGAGAGAAATACTGCAAATTATTTTTATCACAAATATTAAAAAATGAATACGGAAAGAATAATTTCATATATCAGAATATTTCATTTTCAAATCCCACCAATAATCAGATTACTTACAATAAAAAACATAAAAATTCGTTGACAAATAAAATAAAAATATAAAACTGAAACTCTATTTATATAAAAATAAAAGAAAGAAACACTACAAATACCAAAAAATAAATACAAAAAGAATAATTCTTTAAATCAAAATATTTCACTTTCAAATCTCACTACAATCAAATTAGTTACAATAAAAATCATAAAAAAATTCCATCAATAACAAAATAAAGATACAAAACCGAAACCCCACTTATATAAAAACAAAAGAGAGAAACACTGCAAATCACTTTTGCCACAAATGCCAAGAAATGAATACGGAAAGAATACTTGCATGTTAAAAAACTCGGGGAATACCAACATAATTAAGCTGAGGGATCTGCTTTGAAAAAGAGCCTCTCTTTATTTCTTTCATGTCGGATCATTTGAGGAGTTGGGTGCACATGGATGAAGTGCAATGAACTTCCTCATTTCTTTTTATTGGTCCAAAATCAAAAAGTTGTGGATGAATTCGAAGTTTTGAAGTTTTGTTAGGATTTTATAATTTTTTTTATTATTAGTAATTTGTTTTTTTTTTTTTATATGGGAAACTTTTTAGATCAATAGGAAGTAATGTTCAACTTCAAAGATTAATTATTAATAGTATGAGAGACTCAAATACGGAATTTATTATGTAAAGCTAACTAATTTTATTGTTCGATTATCATTATAAGACCTAACAAAATTTCATGATTATTCATGTTTTTTTTTTTTTTTTAATCACATCATCATTAAAATTGGTAGGATTTTTTAAAAAGGTAAAACCTTTCGTCACACTATACCTATCAGGGCAACTTATTGTGGTGCATTTATCAAGTCATCATTAATAATGATGTTAATATAAACTAAAATAACATAATATTTATGCCAATGGGCATGCACATGTTAGAATCAGCGTTGAGCTTCATACCCAATCGACGATCCACATTAGGTGTTGGAGGATGAATATATCCGATAGAGATAAATTGTTCCATCGATGACTAGATTGTAGATATGAAAAGATGAGTGGTGAATAAATTTAATCAATAATAAAGATACATTTTTCATAGATGTTAAGTCTATTCTCAAAATATTTTTTTCCCCACATTAGATGTCATTATTGTTTTTGTTAAATTTTAATATAAATGTAAGGATGTAAAAGTTTGCTTGATGTGTTATTAACAAAAAATAATAGTGGCATTAACAACATATAGAAAAATCTAGTCTATACATATGAGCTTGTCATCTTTGAGAGTAAGTTTGATTGAGGATTTTGAAGTGATAAATTTTAGATCCATTCTATGGTTTTAGAGAAGGCGTTTCATAAGCAACTACATGAACATGTTTCGGTCAGAGTTAATATCAAATCAAGTTAGAATCTTTAAGTACTTGTATTTCCTTTGAATAACACAAATATTTGGTTGTGTTTTTTTGTTGTTTTTATAGTATTATTTTTTGACAATATGGAATCATTGACATCTTGTAAACATAACTTTGTTAATGTCTTTTTATGTTCCCTTAAATTAACAAACTTTAAATTTTGTTAGGACATATTAAGATCACATCCTTTACAATTATCTAGCTTGTGACTTTAATAAAATAATCAGACTAGACTCTTGACGTTCTAGAAATTGTGACCTTTCATATTTTATTTATTTTTTAAATGACCATGTGAGTTGTTTATGGTTATTTGTGCCTACCCAATATATACCTAGATCAAGCAAGTCATTTCTTCTTCTCAAAAACTTTGAGACAAAGCTACAACATCGTGATTTTATTTCTACGAAAACCTTATCTTGTCATTTTCATACTATTACTTATTTTGAAATCTTTCCAAATTGTCACCAGGTTCTTCTCAGATAAAGAAGACTTTTCAATTTAATTTTAAGCATTTGAGACAAAAAAATTCCTACATTAACCTTTACATTTAGATGAAGTCTTTTATAAGGGCTTTTTTAGGTATTTTTCTTGGTGTCCATATACATTGAAAGCCCTCTTTTAATTTTATTAGATTATTTTTATTATATTTTTTAAAAATATGTGTAAAATTTCACTTTTCATCTAATGATCTACTTAAAAATTAAATATATTTTATAACTAAAAAATACAATTACAATCAGACAACCATCAAATTTAGTCTCTCTTTGAATGTTTTTTCATCGCTTCAAATTCGGGAAAATACAGAGACTATTAACACATTAATGCAAAGTTGGTTAAATCGGTAAAATCAGATTTATTGGAAGGGTGGACTTAATATCTCTACTCACTTGAAATATTTTTGTTCTGCCGGACAGACTACATCCCAGAGTCTATAATACAATACCCTTGTCTATTGAATTCATGTATTTCAATTTGTCTACTTTGAATTCATGGTTGACTTTTTTAATGACCAATCAGAAGTGAAACCATACACACTTAATATTAATGCTCGAGAGTATATATATATAGTGTAGTATAGTATAACTTTTATGTTTCAAACATAACGTATTGTTCAAGACTTGGGTGATTGATGTTATTATTGTTCTTGCTCTCTATATATAGAGCTGCTTATTTTCATATTCCAAACATACAGCCAAAAAGGGTATTGGTAAGCAGAGTACAGAGGTTTTTTTTAATCTTCACACTTTTTCAAAATTAATTTATTTTAATAATTTATTAATTTCTTTTCATGATTATATTGATAAATGAATATAACTGTTATAATATAAACATTGTTGAATGACAGAATTATAATTGTAATTTTAAGTTTTAAGTGTGACGAACATAATTTAAAACGATACAAATATAATTTCAACAAATTAAATATTAATTTAAAAAAAATAAAATAAATAAAAAATAAATAATACTTATAATTATGAATGATTACTTTATTCTTCTTTTTATTTGGTAAAGAACTTAAATATTATTAATGTTTTAATCTTTTCATAATTTTTTTAATAAATATTTTAGTTTTTTTTTTTTTTTTTTTAATATCGTTACCTTATTAAAAAAAGACAATTAATAATAAAAATATAATAAAATGTATAATAAATATAATAAATAAAGATTTATAATAACAATAAAATATAAATATATTTGTGTAGTATTTTTACTGGACTCGTCACAATAAAGCCAAGGCTAAAATTTAATTGCTCTAACCATATTAGTATCACAATAAAACTGACTAAAAGTTAATTGCTCTTATATTACTATGGCAAAAGTGTCGTTTACTCACAAGTGCGCCAAGAATTTTATTTTCAAAATTCTACTTTAACTTTATATGGGGTGGTCCACATTCATATTCTTTATGTTAATTGAAATGATTATTATATTTTTGTTGGCTTCACAACAATGGACAAAATATCACTAATAAAATAATTTAATTTTCTACCATGATTGGAATGATAGGTTTATGTTTTTATATAATAAATCTTATAATTCCAATAAAGTGATACTCCATTTCAGTGTGCATATATAAATTAAAAAATAATTAGTTTATATTCTATAATAGTATGAAATGTAAAAAAAATTAATCAATTTTGTATGTTTACCATTAATCTATTTATTTAAGGGTGATGTATTTATTTTATTATAATGTGTTTTATTATAAAAATATTATTTTTAATCAATTTTTACATGTTTATCATTATCTTATGGCTTTAAGGGTGATGTATTTATTTTATTGTTTTGTGTTGCACTATTTACCTTCTCCACGATTAAGATTAATTTAAATTGGTGTGTTTTATATCCATCTATGTGTAATTTTTTATGTAATGAAGAAAAATGCCGCATAATTCCGTATTGGCTTCACACTTATGCTAAACACCATATTTTGAGTTATTCACATGCCTTTTGTATGATTCCATTTTTTCCATAGTTTTTTCAATCATATTTTTTCATGGTCAAAATATGTTCAACAATGTTTTATTAGATCCAACAATTTGATAATATATTTTAAAACCTTTTTTTCATAAAATTTTTTGAGCATTTTAAAAAATTAACAAATAATTGGCATGTCTTTTGTATGATCTCACATTTCCCATAAATGTCACTCAATAAATTTATCAAATAATTTCTGTGCCTATTGTATGATTTCAAATACCCATAGATTTTATTGAGACATTTCTTCAAACATTTCATTTCCCTTCTATACGATTCCATATTTTTTTCATTCATATGAAAATTAGTTTTCATACCTATTTTATGTTCAATAATGGTTCATTAGACCAAAAAGTTTGATAATGTACTTTCAAAACTATTTTTGTGCATGTTCTATAATCATTGTGTTCCATAAAATGACATGTGTGTTCCATAAAATGACATGGCATTGAAGCTTTTTATCAACCAAATTTTGTCAAGGTATGTTTGAGACTGTTTCATTAGGTCAAAAAATATGAAATCATTATTTAAAAATATTTTTTGCATTTTTTTTTAAAAATATCAAACTAATATGTATTTTGTATAATCTCACATTTCTCATAAATTTTCAATTAGGCATTTTGTCTAACAATTTACATTATTTTTTTTATGCTTTCAGATTCCCATCAATTTCATTTAAAGATTTTGTCAAACAATTCATGTGCCATTTGTATGATTCCACACTATACATTCATGTTTGATATAACTTGCATGCCTATTTTATTATCACAAATCCAGTTTGTTATTTCAAAGAGTTTGAATGTATACTTTCAAAAACATGTTTGCGTATGTTTTGCCATCATCGCATTCCATAAAATCATGTCTTTTTGAAATATTATTTCAACCACATATTTTCATAGCTAATGTATATTTAAGATTACTTCTTTAGGTTAAATATTTTGAGAAATTCCTTTCAAAATATTTTTTAATACACATTTTACAATCAATGTATTCCATCAAATCATGTCTTTAAAACTTTTTTTAAACCACATTTTGCTAAAATTAAAAAAAGCTTTATTAATTTTCCAAATCCAATAAATTGAAAGCATCCTCTAAAGACCCTTTTTCCTTACATTTATTTAAAACATTTTCTCAAACTAACAAATAATTAAGTGCATTTTGTATGATCTCACATTTCTCATAAATTTCAATAGAACATTTTGTCAAACAATTTGCATAACTATCATATCATTTCACAATCCTATAAATTTAATTCATGTGTTTTGTAAAATGGTTCATGTGTCCTCTATATATAATATTGAAATGGTGGTCTTTAGATTTTTGAATTGTGGATTGGTTTCAATCAAATTCTAACTCCCTTGACTAGTATCATGGAATGCGACAAGTCTAATTGATTTTATCCTCCAATATATTTTTTTATTCAATTTGGATGGAAGAAAATTAGGGATGGGTATCTTTAAGCCATCTAATAAAATAGAAATAGTTTGTAAACTAACAGTTGCCCCTATGGCACAAGAAAATTTGGAGGTTAGATAAAAGTTGTTCCCCTACATATTAATGTCTTTTACATTTGACATTGTTGATATTGTTGACTTAATAATAACAAACTAACAAGAATCTAAAGTTCATTGACCTGACCTAGGAAAACAATAAAGTGGAGTACCCAAATAGTAGACGTATATTTTCCCACCTTTATTAAAAAATGGACAATAACCGTTTAACATGAATATAAGAATAATAGTCATATAAGGTGTTTTTTTCCACCATGTGATCCTGATATATTGATGCACACTCCTATTATGATGCAAATTGATCATCTATATGATATCATTTCACTAGAAAATTCTTAAACTTAATGTAGTTCATGAACATGATTTAATATGATAGAAACTCTTCCTATAAATTTGATTCAATGGGTTTGACTCCTTTTAAGCACATCAATTTAGGACTTCAACACAGGTAATAAAAATAAATTTTCATGCTAAAAAAAAAATACATAACAAAATTGACCAATAAATAAAAACATGTAGAATGGAAGATAAAAATACCTACAAATGAATTTACCCTAAGCCTAAAATACTGGTAATAAAAACCCTCAAGGACAACACCAAAAAATATGAATTTATCATTTAGGTTGTTCATCCAATGTTGGTACTAGCCCAACAAACCCTAAATTAGCCATGTACAACCTTAAATCCGTCCTCTACCACCACAAGCCCGTGAAACCCAAACAATATTATATTTTTTTATATGAGCCCTGGTGTATGAGATCACTTGACATACCTTATCATTTACCCTCATCATCACCATGTAACTCACCTAGATTTACATGAAAAATATATCTAAACATACATTAAAAAATCACATTAGTTAATTTAATATATTAAAAAAATTTAAAATAGTAAAAACTAAAATCCAATACACACCTAAATATGATTTTAACAAATTTTAAAATATTAAACATACAAATATTTAAAAACCTAATACCATGTAATATTTAAATTAAAAAACAAAAAAACTATTTCTACACAAATTAAAACTTTTAATTAAATTAAAACATAAATTTTAAAAACTAAATTAATATAAAATTATAAATCACAAAGTCTAAAACCTAAAAATTCTTCTTCTTCTTCTTCTTCTTATTATTATTATTATTATTAATAATAATAATAATAATAATAATAATAATAATAATAATAATAATAATAATAATAATAATAATAATAAAAAATGTTAATATTAAAAAATAAAGCCACATAAAACTCAATATCAAACCTAAATCGTAAAACTAAAATCATAATATAATTCTTCAATGATCAAAACCATGGTAAATATGGAAACATGGTGATTTCATGAGCCATGAAGAAGTAGCTTAGATGGCTGCAATAGAGTTATATGGGTTGTTTGAAACTATGAAGCTTGCACAAAAGATATATAGGACACGACAAGACTGTTGATTGTTTATTGTGAGGCATGCCATAAAGGATAACACAAACTATATTTATACGTAGATTGTTTTAATTTCATTAAACTATAGGGTGAAAGCCATTTATGAAAATTAATAAACCACCCTCCATAAAAACCCAGATACCACAAACAAAAACATTAATAAACCAGCCTCCATAAAAACCCAGATACCACAAACAAAAACAACTAAATGAGGTGCTAGTATTCTAATAGTAAAAACAAAATATATTTGTTCTTTATATATAAATACATATAATTAAAAAATAAAAATATATTATTATAATCATTCATTATTATTTATATAATATTTAATATATTTTAATCTTATTTTTTTTACTATAATTAAAAAAATCAACACATTTAAAAGATTCATGATTAATTTAATATATTTTTTTAATAAAGATATACTTAAATCTCTCCAGTCAATTAAAACAAAACTATTTTTTGCCCAAATTTTCATTATAAAATTCCTCAACTTGAAACCAAAACAAACCATTCAAATTTGACCTTTGATCGAATCGTTTGAAGGTTAAAATGATACTCCATTACCCACATGGTCACCTTTCACTGTAGAAAATTAGTGTATCTAGGCATGGAATTACATATGTATGGTTGTACATGTATCTTTTGATAGATGTATGCACACCTGTTCTGATGTGCTAATCTCTTTATTTTTTGGCCACATTTTACCTTACTCCATGCACACCTAACATATGGATATTGAGGTAGATAAATTGATCGGCTGTAAATTATTTTTTTGTTTGTTTTTTCAATTAGGTTTTCTGCCATCCAATATTTTCCTCCTAGTTTTTATTCTGGTGTTTTGATCTTTACCAAGATGGGGTTTTGGAAACACATTTACAACATTCATCACCTAGATATGGTGGTAATAATTGGATTATCATTTTTCCATGACATACAGGCATCTTCAATTTACAATGAGTATTTTGTCTTGTTCTTCTATAGGGTTAGTTCCACTATAAAATGGGAAACAAAAATTTCATTACAGTGTTAAACATTTCTTGAATATCTCTAGACTTCAGTTATAGATTAGTTGCATAAATATTGTGCATATAAATGTTGTTTATGATCCATGATACTAACCTATAATACTATATGTAATTTCATGTTATGTGGTGTAATTATTGCATCCAAAATCCCATATTTTATTTTTTGTGTGATATTAATATGTTGATGTTATGGAGAATTGTAATGACACAGTTTCAGTTTTGGGTTATTAACAGCACTTTTTTATTTTAGGGAGGCTTTTGTATGTTCAATAAAATCACGTCCCATCAAAGTCCCATATCTACAGACAAGGGTGCTTCTTTTCTTATTTTCACTTCCTCATCACCGTTCCTTCTAAGCTAACTTTATAGAGGCGAGGGAACTTCATTTTTCTACAATTTGTAAAATCCATCTTATAATTTTTTATGCCTATTCTAGGCTATAATTGCATCCTCCATTGATACAATAGTGTGTCATTGCATCTTATTTAGTGCTATGAATAATTCCTATGCTAATGCATATCTTGAAGAAAAGAAGATGGCTCCAAAGACCAAGTTTTATTATAAGAGAAACAAACATGGTGGTAGTGGGAAAAATGAGTCATCAAACAAAGGCAATTGTATGGGCATTGGGAATGAATAGAGGACTAGATTATATATCATTTATTGATGTGTGTGTAATGTTGCTCTAGATTTGCAAGCCATGGATGCAGTAGTGGAGATCAATTTTTACCCTTAATAATAACATTGAACAATTTAAAGACCATATAAATTATTCTAATAACTTACATTAATTTTTACCCTTGACAATAACATTATACAATATAAATTCCATATCGACATAAATAACTACATACATCAAAATCATAGATTATAAAATAAAAATGGACACAATTCTATTAAACACATATCATAAGAGCAAATAGATCTATAGATGTGGAAGACAAACAAATAAATACAAATAGATATATAGATGTGGAATACATAAGGAAGGCCTCAACGCAATGGCACACATTCTCTCCAATCATCTTTTACAACCACTGACCTGACATATTCACTGTGATCATGCACGTGCTATACAACTTTATGGAGCTTTTGTCCATGGTTTGGCTCACATGTCCACCTCAAATATGTGGGAGAGCATTGAGCAATTAGCTGAGTATAAAAATTTCCTCTAGATTTCCACACTCGTATGCTCACATGGGTGCCTATACACGTCATACAAATTAATATTCCCCATTTTATCTCTTGTGAGATGAATCTCAAGGGGTTCCCCACTATATAAAGTCTCTGACTTAATAAAAATCATTGATCATTCAAAAATTTAAGAGGCATGGCACTATAAGAGACTATAGACTCAATTTATAATGTAGTTAGTAAGGTGACATCCTCCAATGAATATTTAAAATTAAAATGGATTTGAGTTTTTATCAATTATGAGAGAGGATGTAACTAGACTTGGACAAGATACAACAATTTTATTCCTTGAATATGTTTAACTAATCTATCATATTTGTCATAAATGTGAAATTTGTATTTCTTTTCAATTAAAGTAAAAATTCATAGATGAATTTATAGGTGAGATAAGATTAGGTAAAACATATAATCTTGAATAATTTTGAATAGATTTAGGTTGAGGTGTTATTTTAAAAACAAAATATTTTTCAAAAGAAATATGTTTTGTTATTGGTAGTAGACTTGGAAATAAAAAAATGTAGAGTATGTATGAATGAAAAGTGTATAATGTGTAATATTTTGTATAATTTATCATTGTATATGTATTCAATATATATTTGTATATTAAAAGTATATAGATTACAAAAAAGTTCACTCAAGATGGAAATGAAAGGATATGAATGTGAAGCATTAGAGCTTTTTTCCTCTATAATTATTGTAAAGTTGTAAATGAAAGAGTTTTGATAATGTGTTAATAGAGATCATTTGATGGTTCTATTTAAATATTTCTATATATTTTTATCTTTACACTACTTTCTCCATTTTATTTGAATGTGTGATAAATATAAATGGATATGTTTGCTCTGTTCTAATAACCTGCATTTCGATGAACATTCCCTAATGATGAATGAAATGAATGAAAAGTATGAATCTTATTCCCATATCCATGTCTACGATCTGATCCTATAATTGAATTTTCATAATTAAATCCTTAACATGTTATAATGGGTTTTTCCAGGAACTTATGATAACAATGGTGTGATGAGTGTGTTTTCTAAAACATGTTGGAATGGTTACCAGGTCAAAAATAGTTGGAAGGATGATTGGATGAAATAATTCATGTATTATTATAAGAAGAGGTGAAATTAATTGGAATCATGGCAAAGGAAATCATAACTGAGCATATGAATGGTGAAATCTATGAATTTTTCTAGTGTAATTTTCCTAGGATACTAGCTATTTAGTTTTTAAGAATTGAATATTATTAATTTAGGGTAAGTGCACAAAGTTGGAGGATAAAAAGGGGCCTACCTATGAAAATGATTTTCTTGAAATTTCAGATATATGAACTTTTATAGATAATTTGTGATATCTACAATCCAAATTTGAATATGGTGTAAGAACATGAAATGTAAAATTTTGAGTCTAGTTTCCAAAACACTATTTTTTTTAAATGGTTAAGTATAATTAGGTTAAACATCTAAAATTTGAAGATGAAATCCTCTTTTTTTAGGAAAACAAAATAGATAAACATCCATGTGGTGAACCATTTTTTCACAACATTTAATATTCTTTAAAACCCTTCAATAAATATTTAGATAGTATCTTCTAGTTTGTGACCTATGTTTTTTTAATGAATACTTTTTTTATAAATTTTTCAAGTAAATATATATTTAAAACTAAAAAAAAATGGATAGTTGGTCATGCAACATCCCTAACTACCTTTAAAAAGGAAAATCATTTTTTTTGAATGTGTGTAGAATTACACCCAGTTTTTTACCATATAACTTATTTTCTAGTTGGATCAACCAAAAAATAATACATGAGCATGTATATTCATGTATACTTAGGGAATGTAGTTGCCTAAAAAGGGTATAGTTAGTAATCAACATATTTTGAAACATTAAATTAGTTCAAAAATTATAAATACCATATTTTTAGAAAGATGACAACATACTCATCATGATGGTATTAAGTTTTTGAATTTTATCATTGAAATTTGTAGTGTATTTAGTGATCAAAGTTGAATTTTGTTGTTTTATATCAAAAATATTAGACTTAAGTGTAGATTAATAGGTCCAATCATTTGACTCAGGAATCCAATCCATTCCCAATCCAAAAGGCTTGGTGTTTAAATATTCACAATAGTGTTAATAATGTGATCGTGTTACATCTTCATAACACCCAAAAAAACAAATTTGCTATTGATCTCAAATCTTATATATCTTTTTATATGTTATTGAGATCCCTAATAGTGGTGTTCTTTCATGTCATATGGGAAAGGTCCCTAACCTTGGATAGTAAATTAAGGTGTCATGATATCACATTAGACTTCAAAAAATTTATGGGCATTTTAATATGTTGACTTGAATACTTATAATTACTAGGTTTTAAGGTGTAACTCATTATACATTTTACAATATAACTGATTTTATCATTAGATGTCATAAAATGCATTTTTGAAACCTATGGCCAAAACTTAGCCTTTGGATTATCAATCTAGTTGTGAATCTAAAGTAAATTTGGGCTATTTTGAGCTCCTTAAACCTAATTGCATGACTAGAAAATGTGATTTGGGGGTTGATCAAATCTAATTTCATTAGCTCGATTTAATCAAATAATTATTTTTTAATGCAATTTTTACATGTATATAATGTGTTTTTGAGCTCAATAAACTTGAATGTCACCAACTAATGAATGTAAATGTTGATTTTTTCAATTGTGGAGCTAATTAGGGTCAAAATGAGCCACATCAACCTATTTTAAATTATATATGATTTGATTTGGAGTGAAATTAGCCCTAATGTCATGTCATATATAATTAACCAAAGATTTGTTTAATTAAGGAGGCATTTGAGGCTAATTTGAAGCCCTTCAAGAACAAGATATGATTTGGGACTTAATTAGGTTTGATTTTGTCATGAATTGATCCAATTAGTTAATTTATGAAATTAGGGGCATGATTTTTTCAAAATTGAGTCCCCAAACTAAATTTATGGCTTAATTGATTATATAATGTATGCAACATGTATGTCGTAACTAACCTTACTTTTATCAGAAATGCAAACATGAAGGCAATTATCATAAATAGGTTCAAGTAACTCAAATTTTCTTCAGCCACCTTAGTGATTGGACCCTCTATCCTATACCTTAAACCCTAAACCATGTAACATTTAACTTAAACCCTAAGCTATAAGCCCTAAACCAAAAACCCTTTAAATTATAGATACTAAACCTTAAACCAATCAATTTATCCCTAATTAACATCCTTTATATAGTAATAATTAGGTTAATAGGGATCAACTTGGGCAAAATAAAATCACTCATTATTTTAATTGATTGATTTTCTTAATATGTGATGATGTGAGGGCTAATTGAGCCCAAAATCACATTCTATACTCGTAGATCTAGGTTTAAGAAGCTCAAATTTGCTTTAATTGCCTTCACAATTGTACCTTATATACCCTAGAACTTATACTCTTATCCCTAATCCCTAAATTTATTAATTTTTAAACTCTAAACCATAAATATAAACTCTTTAAACCCTAAACCAATAATTTTACCCAAATTAACATCATTTAGACTAATAATTAAGTTTAAAGACTCAATTTAGCCTATATCACATAATTGATTGCCCCATTTTCCTAATTCACTCAATTTACATTATGGTATGGGGTATAATGAAAATCAAAATACATATTATATAGTCACAAATAGGACAAAGAGATTCAATTTGTCCTCAATTATCTTTGTGATTAAACCCTGTGTACCCTAAACCCTAAACCTTATAGGTCTTAAACCCCAATCCCTAAACCATAAACCTTATAACCTATATTTTAAACCCTAAAAATATATATTTAATACTAATTAACATTAATTAGAGTAATAATTAGGTATACATTACTTAATTTGGCCTAAATTACATTATCCATTGTCTCAATTGACTAATTGGCTCAATCTATGATGATGTAAGGGATAATTGAGCCAAAAAACATAGTAGACCTTATGTACACCCTAAACCATATATTCATTAAACCCTAATCCCTAAACCATGAACCCTAAACACTATACCCTAAATTATAAACCATAAGTTCCATATTTACCAATTAATTTAGCCCCAATGAACATCTTTTGTAGTAAGAATTAGGTTCACATGGCATAGGGAAAATAGACCATATATACACCCTTAAACCTAAAACTTATTCCCTCATCCCTAATCCTTGAGCCTTACAACATAAATTTTAATCCATATGCCCTGATGTACTAATCATTAATCCCTAAACCATATGTCCTAATCCCTAATCTATATTAAGAATAATGTGATCACATTATTTAATAATGTGATCATGTTATTACATAAAGTGATCATGATAATATTAATATAGAAAAAATTCACTTTTCAATGTCTATTTTCAACCCAATTCAGAAATTCTATCCCTATAAACATTCTATGTGAACTTCTGTGAGACCTGTAGGACCTGTGTATTTCTTTTGACCCTATTTTTGAAAAGCTATCAATTATACTTGATGAGTGACAGATCATGTTCAAGGAAGATGAATATGTTGAATTAAAAAATGTCGAATAAATTAGAAGAGTTAAGAGAGAAACACAAAATACAAATGCAAAAACTTTATTTAAGACAAGGTACAAACCCTAATCCTAATGAACCAAATGCCATAGACAATGAGCCAATTGAAAATAATTAAATTAACCATAATTAATTTAATAATGATTAAATTTACCATAATTAAATGAATAATAATAAAATTGATAATAATGAATTAGATAATTTTGGAAGTTTACATTCAAAGTTCCATTTTTTTATTTTATTGATGATGAGTCTATGTATGATGCTTTACCCCCCATGAATGAAGAAAATTTGATGGAAAAAAATAATGATTAAATTAAAAATCAATAAAATTTCATGGAAACATATAATGAATAAAATTTCATCCCACCTCTAAACAATGAAAATAATGATGATTTTGAACCACCCTCTCAACAATTTCCACCATTAACAACACTTCTAAAAATTGTGTATATAAAATATAAGTAATTAATTGAAGTCGATGAAAATATTTTAAAACCAATGCATAATAAAATGTCTAATCTCCATTCAAGAATACTAGCTCAACAAATTTGGGATAGTTTCTTTCATAATTTAGATTATGATAGTCAAAGATGTCAATTATTTATTTCATTGATAAAATTGATTAAGATGAGACCTATAATGTACACATTAGGACTAAGAACATATAACATGGATGATGAAAATAATGAAATTATAGAAAATATACATTATACATATCACACTCTAGGCCCATAATCACACATATAAGATTGTAATGTTGCCCATCATCTACTTATAACTTGTGCAATAAGTGGCCAAATAGGAAAAAAATTGATGCTTTCAAAAACATGTTGAGCACTTAATATAAACAAAAAAAACATTAATTAAAACAATTAAAAGATGTGAAATACTTAATAAACCTAATACCAATGAGTTATGGGCATTTTCTGGTAGACTTTCATGAAAGGACAAGGCTATAGTCATTTCTTTCAAAAAGTTACTCAATTTTGGAAAGATAATACAAGAGTTTTTCCCACTAAAAGAGATGTATTGAAAAGAAGAGTTGGTTCTCATAACCATGAACTACATCCAAAACCTTTCTTTTATATGACTCAAACATAATTGTATCTAAGTTTTTTGAAAAACATCTACAAATTTCTATTTATTATTGATTTTTTGAGACGGCCAAACCTTTTTGTTTAAAAATAAATCACACACACACACCACTTTTTATAGGAAACGTGTTGAATTTTCAATGCACTATAATGTTTTTCACCATATTCATTGTAATTTGTATACTAACAATATTTTACAAGAGTGTGGCATTGAATTTCCATGAAAATCAACTAGGGAATTTATTCCAACTATTTTTTTCAAAAGACCAATGGACAATTATTGTATAACAAATCATGTTTGGATGGAAATTGAAATTTTTTTGATGGATTTCAAAAATAAAACATTTTTATCCATGAAGAGAGTACAAGTGTAATTGGACATGAATTAGTTGGTTTAAACAAATATAAATCAGTGAATTATCAATTAAAATATTAAAAAGAATCTAAAAGGTGTGAGATTATTACAAAAAAGGTTACTTATTTCTAAATTTTTGTTTAAATTTAGGGAGAAAATTGTTTATGAGAATGAAATGCACACACATGAGGCTAGATGGTTGGATGAAATTTTCAAGATAAGTAAGGATATATTCCCACTTGGTTCCAATATTATAGTAGTTGACTTTTTTTTAAATTACACATTCAAACCACAAATAAAAGTTCAATCATAATATTATAAATCATGATAATTTTCCATATTCATACATATAGTAGTCATGCATGCACCTGATAGTATAGAGCAATAATGAAAAATATTAAAGGAGTACCATTTTTTATATTAGTGATGACCGATCACATTGTTTAGAGTATGTGAAATGTTATTTTCAAAATTATATGAATAGTTGAGTTAGAGAAACATTAATTTCAATAAAAAATAAATTTTTTAGGCAATTTTACATTACAATTCAAAAATGCACATATGTTTTAGTGGTTAAATATGATGCACATTACCACTAGTGTAAAACACATTTGGAGTTTTATCAAGGCTAGCCATGGAAAAGGGGAGCATGATAGTACTATAGCATGTGTAATTAGTGTCATTTCAAAGGAAGAGTTAAAGTTTGAAGAGGGTGTTGATTTTACAAATGCAAAAACCATGGTTGAATGGTGTAATGATAACATGTGTCATGGTGCTCAACTAAATTATATTATGTGTAGACATTTCTGGTTAATGAAGGAAGAAAACATGGAAAATTATGAAGATTGTAAGACTCTAATGGGTTCAAGTGAACTCCACTCATTTCATATCTCAAATGAAATTTATTGGACTATTTATATGAGACATTGGCATGTTTATGTTCTGCATGCATAGACTATGTTTGGAATGAGTGTGAGTCACAAGAGTGGGTGGATGACTGGAGTTTCAAACATCTAATTCCGATCAACACATATCGGGTTCCAAAAACATTATAATTTATAGATATGACATTATCAGATGACTTTGACCATGTATTTCATTTAGTGTAGTTAGGTAGAATATTTTTCATTATGTATAATTTATTCTTATTATATATCTTCATAGTGTCACTAAAAATGGTTTTTATGATACATGGCATATTTTTTTGGTTATTAAACTATTAATAATTGTTTTGGTGTGTAGATAGAAATAAAATATTAATTTCCATAGTTATATCTGGAGAAATCATTAACTATCCCACAAGGTCAGTCTTAGTCACTGGAACTTGGTTTTGATGATATCCTATAAAAATTTAGATCAATAGTTATTTGAAGAGTTTGAAATGCATAGGAAGATATTAAAATATTCAAATTTGATTCTTGTTATCAATGTTCAATTGTAAAAATATCATGGGATGCCACTAAATAGTAAATTCTAGAAAGTTCAGGGGTCAAACCATGAATCTATTCTTAATCCTATCAAGGTTAGAGTAGATCCTAGTGGTTCATTGGATTGAAATACATAAGTATGTTGACTTTTAAAATGTAGATGTAATTAATTTTACCATATATTTTTTTCCCTAAGTAGTACATATGAATTTATTTTTTAATTACTTACCATTTTTTGTAGGTTAGTGGTTTCAAATAAGCTTCCACCTCCATGTGGTTGGCACTATCAATAAAGAATTCCATATTCTTCAAGCTAAGTGAAGCTAAATTTTTAGGTACTTAGTGTTTCCATGCTATTGAACAATAATGAAAATGCACTTCTAGGTGGATTTGAAAATCTTCATGGTGATATCACATGTAATTTGCCTATCTAGATATGATTACAGTGATATATTCTCAATTGAAGGTCCCAGAGCTAGAAATGGCAGTCAAAGCTCAATAAATTACCTATTTAATGCCAAAAATCATTTTAGGACCCATCACTACAACTTATGCCATGAATTACTATTGAAGGTTACACTTGAGTGTTCTATAGTGCAATTATAGGGATTAAATAGGTAAGGGAAGGATATAATGGTTCACATAAATGAGTTATAGGTTTCATTTTACACGTGTTTGAATTTAGGCTAAAAATTTTCATTTTTCTTGTATTAAGAAGGGTATTATTAAGGATTAAATGGGTGGTGGGTTTGTTTATTGGGCATTCTGGGAGGATAATAACCTATTAATGGACCAAATTCCCCTCTTGGACGTGTTGTCAATGTTAGTTTCTGGTCAAGAAGCATTTGAATTAGATTTTTGCAACCACAACTTTAACTTTCACATTATTTGTTGCCAACATTTCTACACTCCTAAATGGTGGTGAAAATGTACTTTCAGGTGGATTTGAATGTCATGGAAATGTGAGCTCATTTAATTTGCATATATATGTGTGTGTGTGTGTGTGTGTGTGTGTGTGTGTGTGTGTGTGTGTGTGTGTGTGTGTGTGTGTGTGTGTGTGATCAAAGTGATATATTTTCAACTAGAGGTCCTGTAAGTAGAAATGGTAGTTAGAGCTCAAGAAGTTGTCTATTCAATGCCAAAAACTTGTATTTTAGAATTAGTCACTACAACTTGTATGTGAATTTTTTTATTATGGATAGTGAATTTTAGTAAGTAAAGATTTATTGTATATTTATTCACCCCCTCTTAGTATAAATGTGTGCTTAATAATTAGTATTAGAGTGATTCCTTTAGAAGCAATATAACCGCTATAGGCTAGATCTTAGGATCACACATGGTTGGTCACCATATACAAGAATTTTTATCCATAACTAAATCTCCATTGTTTTATTAAATAAACTAAGCATTCTAAATAATAAGGATCCAAACCTATCTAATGGCCCTTGGTTTTGATAGCTAGTAAGCACTAGTGACTGGTTATAAAGTGCCATCAACTCCACCTATGGATCAAGCCTAGAATAAGGATAGTGAGAATAATGTCAAAGCCATGAATGTTATCTTGTGTGGCCTATCAAAATCATAATTTTTAAAGGTAATGTAATGTGACTCTGCAAAGGAAATTTGGGACAAACTTTAAAATATCTATGAAGGTCATAAAAAGGTGAAGAAGGCCAAGCTCTAAACTCATAGAAGATAGTTTGATATTTTGAATATGTAATATGAAGAATATGTTTTGGGTTATCTTCTTTACATGGATGAAATTATCCACACTATCAGAGGGCTCAGTGAAAAATTTGAAGAATCCATTATTGTTCAAAAAGTGTTAAGGTCACTTCCCTTGAAATTTAATGTGAGTGTTTCTGCTATTAAATAAATAAATGTCCTAGACTCATTAACAATGGATGAGTTAAATGGGATCCTCATGGTGTATGAAATGATAAATAAAAAAGATAAGCCATCAAAAAAGGAAGCAACTTTTAAATATTCAAAAAAAGGGAAGAATAAAGACCCTGAATCGAGCGATGGCACCAACAATAAACAAGATGAAAAGGAGGCCCTTTTGTAATAAATATTAAGAAAGGATGCAATAAATACACATATAATATACTTTTCAAATTTTTTAATTGTGGTAAAATAAGACATTTTGTTGTTAAGTATCCATAAGGATGATAGTGATGATGAATAAAATCATAATGAGGAAAGGAAAAAAGAAGGAGAGCAAACCTCAATAATATAAGAAAATATACAAACAAAATGGTTATACTATAAATTTTGATAATATAAGAAAAATATCTATTCCAAAAAGGATAATAGCTTAGTTGAGGAGAGTGATGAAATTATATCAGATAGTGATAGAGAAGAAAGCCTTTTCATGGCTATATAAATAGAAAGTGATGCCTCTGCAAGTGAATACACCTTGGTAAGATAAGGAAAATAATAAATATATTTATAATAGGAATAATATAATCAATATAAGGATAAATCTATGCTTATGAAAATAAAATTTCATGCATAATATGAAGTGTAGCAATGGTACATTGACAATGGGTGCCCACGTCATATAACTAGAGACAAGATCAACTTTATATCTTTGAGAGAAATAAGTGAAGTCACTATAAAATTTGGAGATAATTCTATAGAAAGAATAGATGGAAAAGGTACTATTAGTATTGACAATGGGAAGATGAAAACATAAAATGTCTTATATGTTGAAGGTTTGAAGCATAATCTTCTAAGTGTTAATCAAATGTGTAATCAAGGATATGTCATCACATTTTGTGATCAAGTGTTTGAAATTAGATCAAGGAGGTGAGTTCCTCTCAAATGAATTTGAATAATTTTGTGAGCATCATGGTATAAAAATTCACTTCTCAACTACAATAACTCCACAACAAAATGGAATTATATGAAGGAAGAATCAAACTATTCAAGATATGGTAAGAATAATGTTGAACCAATATAATCTATCAGATCATTTTTGGAGAGAGGTAGTTAATGTTATAGTCTATATTTTGAACAGAGGCAAAATTAGAGTAAATAATATAAAAACACCTTACGAGATATGGAAGGGTAGACCAACATTAGTTAAATACTTCAAAGTGTTTGGGAGTAATTTCTATGTCAAAAGAGATTATAAATAATTGGGAAAGTTTGACTCTAGAGATTATTAAGATATTTTTATTGGATATTCCTCAAGAAGTAAGGCTACAAAAGATTGTATAAAGTGCCAATGTAAGAATGGATGAAACAAGCCCTCAAAAAAATAATGTACAAGTAAATGACCATTCAGAAGAACCAAACTACAAGGAATAAGAATAAGAAAAATAAAAGGAAGTGGAATGGGAAGATACAAAGCCACCATCTAGATTTGTTCAAAAACATCACTTAGAAAGTCAAATTATTGGTGATATAGATGTTTGGGTATAAACTACAGGAATATTAGTGAGTAAAAATGAACAAGTAAACTTCTCTTTACTATTTAAAATAGAGCCTAATGTTTTTGAATAAGCTAGCAATGATAAGCATTGGATTGATGCTATGGAAGAAGAGTTGAATCAAATTGAAAATATTGATAATTAAGAACTCATTCTAAGACTAAAATATAAAAATGTGATTGGTACCAAGTTATTATTTAGGAATAAGCTGAATGAAGATGGCCAAGTGATAAGGAATAAATCAAGGTTAGTTTGAAAAGGATATGCTCAAATTTAAGGTATTGATTTTGAGGAAACCTTTATCCCTATTGAGAGACTCTAACAAAATAGAATTTTTTTGGCATATGCTGATTTTAAGAAATTTAAAGTTTATGAAATGGATGTCAAGTCTAATTTTCTCAATGGAAAGCTAGAGGAAGAGGTATATATCAAACAACCAGAAGGTTTTATTTTATCAAAAAATAATGATTATGCATGTAGGTTGAAGAAAAAACTTTATGTGATAAAACAAGACCCTAGAGCCTAGTATTCAAGACTCCATAAATACTTACAAAAGTAAGGTTAAAAAATAAGAGTCATTGATAGTAATCTCTACATCAAGATTGAAGGTGAAAATCAGTTGATTGTTGTGGTTTATGTGTATGAAATCATTTTTGGAGGAGATAGTGGTAAAATGTTTCAATAATTTTCAAAAGACATGAAAAAATATTTTGAGATGTCCATGCTAGGAGAATTGTCATTTTTTCTTAGTTTATATTTTTCTCAATCTAACAAAGGAATATTTATCTCATAAACTAAGTATGTAAAGGAGATGTTGAAAAAGTTTAGAATGGAATATTGCACACTAGTTAACAACCCATGGTTACATGATGTGAGTTAATTAAAGATGATGAATCTCTTGAATAAAATCAAATAGTTTACATATCCATGATTGGTAGCCTACTATACACCACAACATCTAGGCTATACATCATGCAAGTTGTAGGCTTAGTATCATGGTTTCAAGCATCACCAAAAGAAACTCATGTGCAAGCCATTAAAATAATATTCAAATATCTAAAAGGAAATTTAGATTATGGTTTGTGGTATCCAATAGGTAAATATTTCACTCTAATATTATATAAAGATGTAGATTGAGTAGGAAGTGTTGATGATAAAAAGAGTACAAGTGGAGGGGAATTCTTTTTTGGAAACAATCTAGTGTCTTTGTTAAGAAAGAAGTAGACTTCTATTTCTTAATCCATAGTGGAGGTAGAATATATAGCAGTTGTTTCATGTTGTACACAAGCTATTTAGATGAAGTAGACATTGAAATATTTTAAATTACAATATGATCATCCAATATTAATACTCTATGATAACATTAGTGTAATAAGTATTTCAAAGAATCTAAGTATGCACTCTAGGAAAAAACATATTCCTATCAAGTATCACTTCTTAGGAGAATACGTTATAGAATGACATGTAAAGTTCAAATATATTAACATAAAGGAACAAATATAAGTTATCTTCATAAAGTCCCTCCCAAAATAAACTTTTGATTGGGAGTGATCTATATTTCATCTAGTCACTAAATTCTTCAAGAGAAGCATCAATTAAGGGGGAGGTCATCACTACATAATTTGTTTAGCTCTATAGATACTTTGGTGATATATATTATGATTGTATTGTGCATACATTTTCCATTGATGTCAAATGGAGAGAGTTAAATAAAGGGGGATCAAAGGAGGAGATCTAAATCAAGGGGGAGATATTTAATAAGGAGGATATTCATACACTATTTCTCTACAGGATTTCTATCAATGATAAAGGGGATATTATTGTAATATTGACATTGATGTCAAAATAGTTATAATTAAAATAATGATTTCAATAGAATTATCATTAATTTAAATATATGTCAACAAAATTATAAGTAATGGAAAGGAGATTATCATTAATTTAAAAAGAATTATCTTTTTGGAAATAAATACCCATCAATGAAAGCGATGATCTCTTGTGTTTAAGTGCCTATGAAGGAAGATCCAATTCTCTACAACTAGGCCAACTTTCATTAAAACTCTATAGGTCGACCCCATTTTGAAAATCATGCCTCTTGGTTAAAATAAAAAATAAATGAATCGATTCTTCTTTTGGTATATGGGTATCTTTTGGAGAGGTTGCCTCCCTTGGGAAGAGGCATTGAAGTATATATAAGGAGAAGAGAAGGTAGAGAAATGTCTGCAAAATTAATTTTTTATATAATTTAAGTATAAGCATATTTATGTGGAGAAGAGAGGAGATTGAATTTTCCATCATTCCTTGATGAAGTAATAATAGTGTGGTGAAATATTATTTTAGTGGAGGTTAGTGCCTCATAAATAATAGATTGGTTTTTTCTTGATAAGTTGGTTCTTGGCAATGGGGATTGGTGTCTCTAGTAGGTTGGTGCATACAAAGTTTGTAAAATAATTTTATTTTTGGGTCTAGATTTGGACAGTAAATCAAACAAATTTTATTTGTAGTTTTATTCCAAGGAAGGGTTTTCACATAAATCTTGTGTTTCTCAGTTGTTAAATCTTATGTGAATGTTGATATTATGGATAGCAAATTTTAGTAAGTAAATTTTATATTATATTGATTCACCCCCCCCCCTCTTAGTACAATTTTTTTCTTAAAAATGCCATTTTTTTATTATGAAGCATTAGAATTAGAGTTCTACAACCACAACTTCAACTTTGACAACATTTTTTGTCAATGTTTTTGCATTCTTGAATGGTAGTTAAAAAGTAATTCCAAGTGGATTTTAATGGCATGGGAGTGTGAACATGTGAAAATTTCATATTTATAGGTGATAAAACTGTTAGATTATCAATTGGAGGTCCTAAAGATAGAAATGGAAGTTAGAGCTCAAGAACTTGCATATTCAATACCAAAATGTTGAATTTTAGGACCCATCACTACAACTTATACCACATAATTCTCTCAAAGGTTCCACCTGAGTGATATTGGGTGTGATTATAGGGATTAAATATGTAAGGGAGGGATTTAATAGTTTGTATAAATGATTTATAGGTTTTTTTATGCATGTTTGAACTTAATCTAAAAAATTTAAAAAAATTTGTATTGGGAAGGGCATTCTTGAGGCCAAAATGGGTAGTGTGTTTGTCGATCAAGGGTTATGGGAGGCCAAGAACCTAGTCCTAGATATTATCCACATAGACATGTTAGCAGTGCCAAGTTTTGGTAAGGAAGCATCGTAATCAAAGTTCTACAACCACAACTTCAACTTTGACAACATTTTTTGTCAATGTTTATGCATTCCTGCATGGTAGTCAAAATGTACTTATATGTGGATTTGAATGTTATGGTAGTGTGAACACATGTAATCTACCTATATATATTTAATTTAAGTGATATATTATCAACTGGAGGTCCCAGAGGTAGAAATGGTAGTTGAAGCTCAAAGCATTGCCTATTCAATGCCAAAAAGTTGCATTTTAGGACCCATCACTATAAATTATGCTACAAATTTATCTCAAATGTTCCACCTGAGTGATCTAGGGTATATTAGAGGGATTAAATAGGCAAGGGAAAGATATGATGGTTTTTATAAATGATTTACAATTTTTTTTATTCATGTTTAAACTTAGGCTTAAATATTGTATTTCTCTTCTATTGGGAAGGGCATTCTTGAGGCTAGAATGGGTCGTGTGTTTGTCAATTGGGCATAATGGGAGGAGAAGAGCCTAGTATTATACATTATTTTCCCCCTTGTATGTATTTTAAGTGCCAATTTTTGTTTAATATTATGTCTTTGCATATTGACACTTTACTTGGAACTAATATTTTCGGCTTGCACTTATTGTTAATCCTTGTATGGGTGAATGGAAATTAATTATTCATTTTCAAATGATGCAAGGAATCTATGGGTAAGAAATTCAATTTTATATTTTAAAGTATCTATAAAAAATTTTAATTCCAATAAATCAATCAAACTCTTTCTATAGGAATGTAGTAAATTGCATCTCTATGATTTATATTCCTTAAACCACCTTTCCTTAAGGGTGAAAATACCCCTATGTCTACCTACAATCACTCAATCCTCCACACACATACAACTTATCATGGGTTGTCATCTAAAGGCTTTAATGATACTATCAAACATCAAATTTTATTCAAATACATTTAAAACACAATGATAAGGAGGTTCTTTCACTAGATAAAATATTGATCTTCATAAATATTTACAATATGATCCACTATCATATCCTTGTACTCATGGATAATACAAATTTATATATTCTTTATCTATCTCTCCTTTCATAAACCTCTTGACTACTCTATTGACTCATACTACTTCCCCCTACTCTCTTAAACCACACACCCCCATCTCTCTCTCTCTCTCTCTCTCTCTCTCTCTCTCTCTCTCTCTCTCTCTCTCTCTCTCTCTCTCTCTCTCTCTCTCTCTCTCTCTCTCTCTCTCTCTCTCTCTCTCTCTCTCACACACACACACACACACACACACACATCCACTTTTACATGAAATTGTATTTTAAGTTTTCAAGGTGATTTGGAAGATAGATTAGGTTTTTGATATTGTCAAAGTTCATTTCTCAAAGATTAGTTGTAGGAGGCCTAACACCCTTAAGGGATAGGCCTAGAAATCAATAGAACTATTAATGGGAGTTTATTTGTGTATAGAGACCTTAATGGGGAGTTGAAGGATGTTAAGAGTGAGGTGTTTTAGGGTCATAAACTATTCTAAATAACATGCATTATGCCTATTAGGCCAAATAATCCTTGAATAGCAAAAGTGCAAGAAAGTGTAAAGGAATGTGGAGGTATTTGAAAGTATATTGAGTGGCTTGAATGAATTTTAGATAGGTGTATATAATAGTTAGAGGAAGTGTTCTTGAAATTATTAAGGAATAGGAAGGTATCTAGGCATAGCCAAGCCTAGGGAATGTGTAGTGAGGGAGTGTTAAGAGTGAATCAAAAAGGGGTAAGTTGAAGGATAGGAAAGGAGTTGAGTGTAGAAGAGGTATTGGTAGGGATTACTCAAGAGGTGAGGGAAAATATAAAGGAACAAGAATCATAGAGTCCATACAATTAGTAGGCATGATTTCAAGAAAAACTCTCCAAAAAGGCATTAGAGCTAGGTAAAGGTGAAAGATCAAGTTTGCAAGTATAAGTATTATAGTGAGAAATATGAAAGGAATAATGAAATATTTTATAAATATACATTATACAAGTATGAACATTATTGGGTATGGGACTTAAGTGAAATTAAATTGTGTTAATGATCAATTGAAATGTTGTAAATGGATAATGATAAATGTAAAATAGATAAGAGTGTCATCAATTATTTTCATTACACAATAAAATAAAAACATTAGTTCAAAAAAATATGGGAGATCAAAGATTTATAGCATTTAAAATATTTTTTTAATCCTCATTTGTGTACAAAATTAAATACAAGATCTAAAAGATAATAGTTTGTAAGATCAAAACAACACTATACAATAACATTTTAAATTAAAACTAAATATAAATTAGATAGATTACCATAATTTAAATGAAAACTCCAAAAAAATCATATAGGCACATGTATAATGTAAATAATACATATATTTCCATGATAGGAATATAAAAAAAAATTACATCATCTACCAACATAGTATCTAATGTTAGGGGAATATCATATACGCATATACAATGCCAAAAATGTATACATTGCCATATAGTCATACAAAAAATCACATCTCATATAAGACATCCTAATAATAAAATAACCTCCCTTTATTTACCTTCCTTGAAGAAGGCTCTCCCTAGGATGCCCTGATGGTAGATGGAGATCCCTTGAATGTTTTGGATTACTCCAAGGTCTGACTACAGGTCTTATGCTCATATATTACTTGTAGGTGAACCTATTCAAATACAAGTATTATCAAAAAATTAAAATTACATACATATAACCACTTTTTAATAAATTATTTTTAAACTATAATAAAAATTGCTTTAAACATTTACTTACTGCAAGCTCACGGTCCTACTCAATCTGCTTTAACACTCAAATGAGTCAATGGTAGGCTCAACTATATGAACTGACATCTAAAATAGGAAAGAAACATGAGAATTTTCCCTACTAATCATCTAACTGGGAATATTAAATGTCATATAACAACCCTACATAAACAATACATTTACATAAGTTATATTTTCCCTAAGCATGTAGTAAAAGTTTTAAAACAAGTCTATTTTTACAATTCAAAATTACAAGTTAATATATACCTCTATCAACACCTATGTGGATGACATTGTAGAAGTAATTCATATGTCCATCTTGACTCACATTGATGGAGGAGTGTCTACTTGATCCATTGACTAAATGTAAACAAGGTCTCACTTACTTTTCTATAAACTATAAAGGATATATATGGCAATTTTTTCTCCTTTATTAAACTAAGAGTGTATTTAATAGCATTGTAATTGAATTTTGAAATCCTTGATAGATAAATCTAACTTAAAATTACAAGTCAAATATATATATAGATTAAATGTACACAAAGCATAAGATTAACTCAAAATTTTACCTCTTTACAAGTAAAAGGTGTTGTCCTAACATAGACAAATGTAGTAGTGGATGAGATAGTAGTTAGATATGTATATGTAAATAATGGCTACGTTAAATCAAATCCAAAAAATGTGGACTATGATGATGAAGGTAATGTATCCTCTTGAGAGATTAAAAAATGCATACATATTATTCAATTTCTATGTAAATTAATTGTTATCTAAATTATATTTACAAATATAGCTTAAATTTAACATGAAATTTATATAAGAAATACTTGCATCTATGTAGTGGTTGATGTATGCACACCAAATGTGCATGCCAAAAACTCATCACTCATATTATATTATCCAATCCTTCTAAACCACCAATTTTATTTTCATCATAAGGTCTAGTGCATAGAGCTCCATATGATTTATAAGGGTGGGGTTGGATATGCATATTAGGTGATGTATCTCTAGCACCAATATCGAAGAGCCCACTTGTATGCTAAAAGAGTATCATTAAGTGAACTAAGTGCATGTAGAGTGTTTATCTCTATAAGATCCTAAATTATAGAGGGAATATTATGTTGAAGTATCTTTTGGATACAGATCTTTGTAAGCCGATTAGGTGCATGACATGTACCTAGTCAATCTAATGCAGAGCCTTTCCCTCAACCCTAAAACTCACTATAATCAAAATAGTTTAAAATCTAATTGAGGACAAAATCACAATACATCTTCCTCAAAAAATACAAAGGAACTCATGGTTATTACATAGTAGATAATAAAACACCATCCACCATCAATCTCATAAATTGGTTATGATTAAACTATGTTGGTAGTGATGGATTGGGAAACATTTAGTAGTTGTTAGAAATGGTACATTAGTGGCTAGGTTAAATAATAAGGAACAAATTAAAGATTTTGATATGTCTTTTTTTGACCTCATGTAGTGATTATTTTTCAACATAATAATCCCTACAACTATCCTGATATGAAACCCATCTATCAATTTGACTCATTACAGAGTCAATTTGACCTAATAATGACCCAAAGGAAATGGCTAGATAGGTGTGGATACATTAGTGGAAGTGGGATCCCTCATTATCCTAATTAATTATTCAATTTCAATTTTATTTTCCATAATGTGGTTAACCACACTCTCTTGAATTCCTATGGGATTTTTTGGAACTATGGGAGGGTTAGGTGGAAGGTTAGGATGAGGATTAGGTGGAGGGTTAAGAGGATGGTTAGGCATTGGAACAAGAGGGTTAAGAGGAGGGTTAGAGTGAGGAACAATAGGTTTAGGTGGATGGTTGGGATGACGGTTAGGCTAGGGAACATGAAGGTTAGTAGGATGGGTTGTTTAAAATAAATAAATTACTAATTAAATAATTAAATAATTAAAATAATAATAAATACTAAAATTAAGGGTTAACAGGTGTAAATTTTTAGCACTTTCCTCTTCTACATGGTGGCATCATCAATTAGTTGATATGTAGAGTTTCTTGGTATGAATTCTACTAAGTTTTGGCCTCACTAAGGAAAAATGTGATTACAAAGTGGAGGAGAATGAGGATAATACATAAATTGAATGTAAAATGAGGAAATTTTGTGTTCGAGTTCACTTTTTTATTTTAATTGACATAGGGAACATGATTGTGTTATAGATCAATAATTATTGATCCATAATTTAAATAACACAATCATGTTATGTCAATAATTTGATCTTGTTATTCACATAACATAATAGTATTATGGTTAATGTCCATGGAATTATCCCCTAACATCATGCATATACCTTTTAGGCTAAGAGAGACTTGAAACTTTATCTAGATTGAAGAAAAGGTTGAAAGAATGTGAATTTTGAATATTAATTAGATGCATGTGATAGAATATTGCATAAGAACCACTATCGATGGGTACATTATTGAGTTTGTTGTGTAAGGGTACATTAAGTTTAAAATTGCATAAGATATATTTGTAAGAGGCATAAGAGGTATATTTTTACATCAACTACATATACTTATAAAGATTTCAGTTATGGAAAAGGCCATGCTACAAATCCCGACTGATATGCAGTATTTGTCTAAGGTGATATGGGGATATCGTCTGAAGGGAGTGAATGATGAGTAATAAAGAGATGAAAATTGAAACTAAACCCAGAAGATGAAGGTTACATAAAATAAAAATGATAAGTTAATTATGTGGCTTGAAAGAGAGAGTTACAATAATAAAAGTTATGCAATAAATATAATCATCCTCATATAACTACGAGTAGGGGTAGATTAGAGAGTGCAAATACTATGGGAGGAAATATAACTCCAAGGTAAATATAATAATGTGAAGAGGGAGAAATTAGAATACCTAAAAGATTTAGGGGGTACTAAAGAGATTCAAAAGAATGTGTGATATGGGGAAAGTGCTTCATAGAAAGTGAAATAAAATGAATTTGGAGGGGTTGTAGAGAATAAATTAGAGAAACTAAAGGGTAGTTTTATGAGTCACATATAGGGGAGAATATTATTTAGAGAAGTAAAAAGAAAATATCTTGAATATGTGATGAAAATTCATAGACTAAAGTTAGTTTCAAGTTCAAGTAAGGAAATTAATCTCAAAAAGGAACATTAATTCTAAGGGGACACATCCCCCATGCCTAATTTGTTAACTAGATTAAAAAGTGCAAAAATTGAGAGGCATACTAAGTGGTTTGATGTATTTATAGTTAAATTTGGAAAGATGAATATTGGTACTCTGAAGATAGATACAACCAATCCTAGGGCATTAGTAAAACTAAAGTCCAATCCAAAGAAGCTAGTTGTTTCATAAGATATCATAGGAAACATGGATATATTCTAGTAATTTTTGAAAATTTGACACATTATGATGGTCTTACTAATCTCAAATAATATTTGTTGACCTAAAAAATTAAATGGAAGGCTAAAGGTGTTACTACTAATGATGCAAAAAAGTGTGAGCTTATAAGATCCTTAACAGGAAGAGATCTAAAATTCATATACAAGAATAATCTAAATACAATTAGTTTACAATATGTAAATAATAAATTGATTGAGGAATATAAGATGCAAAAATTTGTAGGCCAAATATTTCAAAACCTAATGGAGATTCACCAAAAAAAACAAAAGGATTAGTTTGGGATTATGATCATAGATTCTCATATGTTATAAATTGAGTGAGTTTCTATTTTATTGACACAAATAAATTTGCTTGGTCCATATAATTTTGATGACTTAGGACCTAATTTGATATCACATAAACATATTTCCCCAATAAATGATGCTTGATTGACTATAATTCAAGTTGAATAGATAGAGGACTATGGGGAAGTTTGTAGCCTACTACAAAGACAGATGCCAAGATAAAGGTTGTTTCATAAAGGATGGATGAATTTCATTATATAATTATACCCAAACGTATATATGGTTCATGGAGTGCAACAAGGAATAACACCATAGGAATGAGTTTCCAAAAATAAAAATAACATAACTATGTGAATATGTTCCATAGTGAGACATTCCACTACCAAATGTCATTTTATGAAAAATTACATACAATATATACATAATATGTATTTTTTTTAAATACCATAATCTTGATGAGAAAAATTTTAGAGAAATTTAGGATATAAAGGAGGGAATCACTATAGATGTCTTCATAGTCATTTTCCAATAAATCCTAACTATGAATACAGGAGTCCCAAGTCTATATGTAGAAATGTCAATAGTAATGCAGGCCCCTCTTATATGGATGCCTCAATATATTTAGTAATTAGTGGTGTATTATCATAAATATCAACCACAATGTCTCATAAGATAGACATCAAATTCACCTCAATCCTAGTCTAGATGGACACTTTCACCCCCTAGTATTAGTAGCCTTGGAATTTTGCATCTCCACCACAACAAATTAGGTGGAATCCACATTAACCTTAGAGAAATTTTGGGGGATATGATTTCAAAAAAAATATGGGTGGATTTATCCATATAGATATATAAAGTACTAAATAAGATATAGAGAAGGATATCAGGGAGGGAATAAAAATTTTGGACAAGGTGATAGATAGGGAAGACAACCTATTATTTTCTATATGCATAGTGAATATAACTAGATTGCATGAAATTATCCCTACAATCCATAGAGACAAACTTATTAAGTTTACTATAGATTATCCATACAACAACATATATATTATTTTCTAGTCCTAGAGTTGTAGAGAAAGGAAAAATCAATACATAATGTGAATATTGTAAATGTGCAACCTAAAGATCATGCATATCTACAAGTTATCAGTTGAAACTAGTATATGGAGCAAGGATTTCCAGCTTTGGAGATGCCATAGGATCCTATAATTATAAATTTTTGGAATGCTAAGTATTTATACACTATCAAGGAAAATGTTTTGATGTATGAAGTGACACAGTTACTATAGAGTATACAAAACTAGAATGCTTATGAAAGAGATGATGCAATTGTAGATTCATAAATTTATGGTCAATTTTTATTCATACTATGACAAGATAAAGTAGTTACAAATTTGATGGATATTTAAAAACTAGTGATTACTTTGTGTGATTAGGATATATTATATAATATTTAATATTTTTTGCATAATTCATTAGACTATGTAAAAAAGGCTAGAAGAAAATGAAAAGGGTAGTTTGGTATATAAAAACTAAGAATGTATAGGATTTTAATTCTCAAATGGATATTAAAAATTTTATATATGAAATTCCAAATGTTTTATTTGACTTTGGAAGCATAATTAATGTGATTTTTTAGTCTACATGGGATGCCAATGGATGACCTGCTCTTAATTACAACCTAATTATACTAAGTATTGTAGATTATGGAAGGAGAGAACCCATTTAGAGGTTGTAATATGTAAAATTAAAAGTTGTTGATTTAAGTTTGTGAGGTAATTTTGAATTCATTGATATGATGTTTGATGAAACACACTACCTTTAATTATTTAGGTAAAAGTGGGCCTATGATGGTTAGATGACCATAAATACAATATAAAACTAATTAGAGGCTTATCAAGGGGACAAAATAATCATCATACCCTTGAATACAACTAAAATAATACCACATATCATTCCTAAGGGGCCTCCACTACCATATACTTATAAAGAATAAAGCTAGTTTAAAGTAGGCACAAAACCAAAATCAAAATCTTTATACACTAGAAGGTTACCAATTTCAAATGAAAGACATAATCAGTTATACATTTTTAACATATAATGTAGTTCTCATGTTGACCTGTTAAAACCATGGATCAAGTTCCATAGTTCCACATGGAGGAGTGTAAATCTCCATTCATACGATCCCCCACAAGCTCAAAAGTAGAATTATTATACCAAGTGACTCAAACATATATTAATAACATTGAACCCACTCATGAGGGTTATCTATAGTGATAATATATGTATTTTATGAGTGGTGATTTAGATGCACATATGTTAAACATGGAATGAGGATACCATGAGGTAATATGAATTAGAATGGTTTTTACTACAAAGTGATAATTATCCCAGTACTTCACAACATAATATTTACTAAAATTCATTTCCAAGTTAGAGCACTATGTTCCTAATGTAGAACTATAGGTTAATGCATTAAACTATGCACTCAAAGGTGTTACAATAATATGGTGGGTAGTTCACTATTCCAATAAATTGCACTAAGAAGAAGCCTACAAATTGATGCAAGATCAATTTCAAGTAGGGACTGTGATCTTTGATCAATGAACATTATTAAAATAGGGTAAATGCCATGAATTTCACATCCATGTTTACATCAATATATGGTCTTATTAGGGTGTGAAACTAAGATATTGAGTAAATGTATTTTAACATACTCATACCTTTTCCATGAGTATGGTATATGCATCAAGAGTATAGGCATGAGACCAAGAATTGGCCACATGTCCAACATGATTTTATACAAAAAAAATTATTTGAAATTTATAATCCCATAGTAAACTTACTCTCCAAAAGATGAATATGTTTTATGTTATGGATGGAAGAGTGACATAATAATTACGTAGGATTAGACATCAAAGAAGAAAGAAGCCAAAGACTTGAGAAAAACTATCAAGAATTATAGGGACAACAAGTAGAAAGAATATTTTTTGTTAAAATAGTACAATAATATTTTGAATGATGTAGATTAGGTAGATTATATTAACAGTGAATAATATTCAGACTTATAAGGATTCATTAAGCATGAACAATAGATAGAAGAGCCTAAATCTAATACCATAGATTAAATAGAGGATGCATAATTAAAAAATCTAAATATTTAGGATAATAAACGGGAAATGATGTTGAGATACACTCTTTCAAAAGGAAAAATAATATATATCAAGAATAAGTATGCAAATTAATAGAAAACATTGGTACAAAATCTGTACCAAATCTAGCAACCATAGGCAACTACTAGACATAGTACCAAATTTCAAAAGGGATCCAATTTTTGTGAGATTACAAAGATGTATTCCCTATTATGTTTTTAAAATTCAAGGGTGTAGACCCTTCTTTAGGTGAGATTCAATATAAATCAAATAATGAGCATGGCCTATCAATAAGCGCCCATACATAATAAATCCCAATATGAATCTCATAGTTAAGGTTAAAATGGACTAGATGTAGGAAATAAAGATCACCTATTTGGTAGATGAAGTATATTAGGTAAGTATTATAGTATTTAAACCTAATAATTCAAGATATATCAGATTCTTTGGAAACTATAGAGCACCGAATGATGATTGTATCAATGACCCATTTCTAACTCCTTTCATAGAGGAAGTTGTTGAGTCAGTCTCAAGGTATGAATTATATTCATTTATGGATGGATTTAGTGGATATAATTAGATTTTTATTATAGTATAAAAATATACAAATATACCTTTACAACAAATTAAAGTTTATTTTCATATAAGGTAATGGCTTTGGCCTAAAAAATGCCCCTGCTATTTTTTTATAGATGTAGTAACTACGTTCAATGACTTCATCCATGATTTTATGGAAGTTTATTTGGATGATTGAGATATAGTTTCATTATTCAAAGATAAAATTTCTAATATTTGAATAATTTTGGAAATATTCCAAGCTCTGGACATTTATCTAAATTTGGATAAGTGTTTGCTCTTTACTCCTTTTGATGTTGTCCTAAGACATGTAGTATTCATCGATGGTATTATGGTTAATCAAGACAAAATCATAGTCATTATTGGATTTTTAGCTCTTGAAGTTATTCTAAATTATGATCGTACCTAGGTCAGACTAGATATTATCTCAATTTCATTATGGGGTATAAAACTATACCTTCTCCTTTGGAAATACTATTGTGTAAGAATAAAAGGTTTGAATGGAATAATGAATTCCAAATGAACTTCATAAATTTGAATTAAAAATTATTATAAACCTAAATATTAGTGCTTTTATACTATATCAATCCATTTCATGTCTATTTAGATGCTTTGGAAATTGCATTAGGAGATGTGGTTGCTCAACCTCAAGATGGGGGATTAGATCATCCTACTCACTTCACAATTAGGAAGCTATCAAAAGTTGAGAATAAATACACTACTAAAAATGGTAAGATCTAGCTATGGTGTTTGTGTTATATAAATTTAAGAATGAGATTAGCTACACCATTTTAATTATTTATAGATCATCAAGCTTTGCAAAATTTAGTGAACAAACTCATGCTTGGAGAACATATATCTAGGTGGTTAATATTATTTCTTGAACTATAATTTAGAATTAATGTCAAACCAAGATGATAAACTATGGGACCATACCATCTAAGTTATATAATGAATGGTGATGAAATAGAAGAACTACATGATGAGTAACCAGATGCTCATTTATTGTGAGTATGTTGATCCTAGAGAATATGAATGATAACCAATTTTTTAGAACAAGGATTTTTTCCTAAACACTATGCTTAGAAAGAAAAAAATTATTTGGTCACAAGAGTTATACCATTCAATATTTTCAATGGGATTATTTATAATATGCATAAGGATGATTTTATAAGTAGTCTAACTTTATATTATATGAGGCCATAGTTTTTAAAAGAAGCACATTAAGGGTCAAAAGAAGACACTTCATATGAGAATCATCTGTGAGGAAGATATTAAAAAGTGGTATATGGTAGCTTACTCTATTTTAGTATGCACAAAGAGTCACAAAATACCATGAAATTTTTTAATGAGTAGGAAGGCCTAACCAAAATTATGAGATCACTCTAAACCCAATGCTAGTGGTGTAATCATTTGAACAATGGGGAATTAATTTTGTATGACCTATTAATCTACCTAGCAAGCACAATCATAATAAATATATAATCACTATGATCAATTAATTCAAAAAATGGACAGAAATTGTTGTGATATAAAGTTTTAGTGCCAAAGATAGCCAAATTATTGTACTAAAACATCATAACCTAGTTTGGATGTCCTATAAATTATTCAACAATAGGGTAACACATCTTGAATAACACCATCAAGACTTTTACTCAAGAATTTATAATATTTCACCATAAGATCATGACTTATCATCCTCAAGCCAATGGTTAGGCCAAATAATTAATTAAATTTATTGATAAGATCTCATGAAAAAATGTATTATGTATAAATATGATTGAGGATCAATTTATTATGATCTTATGGGAATACAAGACCAACTATAAACATATGACATGATTCATTCCTTTTTATCTAGTTTATGGAATGGAAGCAATGATGCTAATATAATACATAGTTCCTTGTCTATGAATTTAATTGATAATGTGATTGTGAGATTAAGACTCACTTCAGGAAATATTTTTGGATTTGACTCACATGGAAGAAACTAGGCATAGATTAAGTTAGATGTAGCAAATAAACAAGAAGAGATAAAAGGCATGACATGATCATAACCTAATATTTGAGAAATTTGATCTCAAACATACAATGTTGTTATATGACATCATATGTTAAGCATATCTAAGGAAACTACACATTTGGTGGAAATGACCATATGTCATCCATGAAGTATCATAACAAGGAACTATAGTCATCATGGGGCTTCAAAGAACTATCCTTCCAAGGATAGTAAAAAATTATAAGGTTAGGCCTTGCCACCAGTGATCTATATAAATATCATGCTAAAAATTAGAGTGGGTGCTAAGTATCAACATGTAATTGGTAATTTTGTTTATTTTATAATTTTTTTTGTGTTTTGGCAAGGTTTTAGTGTATTTGTGGTGAGTAAAATATCTATGTCACAAGAATTCAAAACATACTCTAAAAATCAAAGTCATAGAATAAGGAAGAAATAAAGTAATGAAAATATACAAATTGGTTAAATTATAAGTCAAGGAATTAAGTCAATAAACAAGATACTAACATAAGGATACAAAGGAAAGGAATAAATTAGTAACTATTTAGAGGGTTAATGACAAGGCACTCCAAATATTACATCATTCCCAAAATAGATAAATGGGTCAAATCCAGGTTATGCACAATAAAATAAAATATTTATAAATTAAAATATGATATGTCACATCACCAAAAGTCGTTAGAGGAAATATTGAACTTATCCATCCAAATGGAAAGGTCACATCACAATAACCAATGGCATTTGAATCAAAAATCATAATGACATAGAAATAACTTAGCAAATTTAATATGAATTTTTAGATGAGTGGAGTGAGGAAAATATATATAAATAAGGTCATACAAAGTGAAACACATTTTCAATACATAAATAATAAGATCCTTCTTAAAATTAAGCTTTAGTCATATACATTAGCAAAGATTTGACTATGTAACTATCACCAAATAGATAGAATGGATAGATCATAAATACTCATCACTTTGACCAATTCACAGAAGGAAGATATGATGACCATCTTTACACTCAAGCAAACTAGATTTAACAATCTTGACCCTTTCAATTTCATGGATGTAGTTGAGACCACTTTATTTTCTCAAGTAAAAACTATAGGCTTGCATCCATGAGCCCTAGAAATAATGGATAGGTTGTGATGGTTGGATGTAGGGAATCTAATTAAGCTCCCTACCGTTGAATAGTTAGATGAACTGATGATGATTCTCCTGAGTCATTATAATAAAGGAAAAATACGCTTATCGTAGGATTTTACAATTCATATCAATGCAAACATGATGGCATATCAAACTAGGTTTTCAATGAGAGGGAATTCCTTAACATAGTATAAATGAAAATCTCTCCCATACATTCATATATTGAGGATAAATATTCATGATCCTCCCAAGGAATCCCAATTTATTATGTGGATGATGTTACAATAAATTTCTTAACCGAATGCATCACAAAAACATATTATAAATAAATGAAAAGTGTCAAACAATCAACCATTAGGGTCATTAAAATAGCATATCATATGATCTAACTCAATGAAAACTTTAACTAGCTCAGGTTCTTAGTCATAAAGTTGATTACCAATATATATAAGGTTCTTGCAATCACTTCATAGACCTTTCAATACTAATTTTTGATATTATTGATATGATTTACATAATGGATATCCCCTGATGGACCTATCACACTTGAGGCAGACTATCTTCCTACCACCACATTCACCAATATCGTATGGACTAGAATGGCAAAATATTATGAATATTTTTTTCATTTTAACTAATGGTGGTTAAAACTCTATGGCCTCAATATATTTCACCCTTGGGTGCCTATAGATGTATTTCAATATTTAAAATCACTTTATATAGTCACTAAACTATATAATGGGGTTTAGATCAAAATCTACAAGCTTAAAAAGTCACTAGTTACACTTCTCTCCTTCTTGATTACTATGTTGGATGCATGGGAAAAAATATTGAGGTAAAAAGCAATGGTCATATGATTAGTGCCACCCACATGATTAATGCCTCCCAATGTAGAGTAACCTTTGCCAAAATAACAAGGGGAAGTGCCACTATAATGAAAATCATAAACTAAACCATCTACATCATTAGTGCAGATATCCATAGGAAATAGTAAAAATTGCATTTGTAGAGCATCATCACTACCAAAAAAATACTTACAACAAAAGTCTATGGTTAAGAGATAAGAACGTATCAAATATTGCAGTTGAATATAACTTACAAAAATTAGGGGTCACTAAGGAGTAATTTTATGTGTCCCTAATGGATGACATTGGAAGGGACATATATGAGTAGGAGGATAAGTAATTATTCTATTGGAAGATCATGCACACCTTCTAATTGCACAATAATGTTCCATTTGTATTATTTATACAAATACCTGCACATATAGATTCCATTATTATGTAAATGTTTGTTAAAGAGTAATAAATCAATTACATAACAGTGAAAATTTTCTAAGGAGAAGTAGACATAATATCATCAGTTGAAATAATGATACCACTATAGACTATTAAACAACAAATGGGGATGGAAAAAGTAGTAACATATAAAATGAGTCCCCAATAACCACTAAATTTTAGACCACATATGCATATAACTAAAAATACATCCTATACATTCATATAATAATTACACACCTTTATCATGTGCAAGGTGTTTTATAGGATAATTCATAAGAAGAACAAGGATTAGAATAAAAACTGTGTAGATGCACCAATCCAAGTGCTAAAATAAAACTATAGTCCCACATATTCATGCGGAGACACCAATGATTAAGTGCATAGGGATTGTTTGTTCACATTTTCATTATCCACTTCCTTCTCCACCCCATTCATCCCCTTATCTATCATTTTCCATTTGTACCTGAACTCATGAATTTCAGCCTGAGGTAGCCACTACATATTGCAACAACATCCACATTAGGTTCAAACCTAATTGAAAACCTCTTAACAACATGCATAGGAAAATTCAAAGGTATAGAAATAATTTTTAATGGAAAAGGAATTAGAGGAAAATGCCAAGAAAGAAGAAGAAGAAGCTAAAAATAAGAAATAAGAAGTGGAGTAATAGAGGAAGGAAGAAACATAGAAGAAGAGGGAATATAAATATGAATATATGAATAATAAGAAAGAGAAAGAATAATAAGAGGTGTAACAATCAAAAATAAATAAAGTAGAGGCCAACACAATAGCCAAGGAAGTTGAGGAGAAAAAAATAAGCCTTACGCAAGAAGAAAAACTTGAATCAAAAATTGGTTGGAGAGAAAGCAAACAAGGATGTTACACACCAAGCTAAATAAGTATACAAAGAAATGAATATGTAGGTAGAGGGAGTTTCTAAAGTAAAGGAGGATTTGTAACTGAATAAAAATGCTAAAGTTTTAACTGAAACATAAATGGCCAAACCTCAAGAACAAGTTGCATAATTGGTAGAGGAGGTTAACAAAGAACTAAATCTTGAATCTCAATAGCATCCCATTATAACAAAAGGATCAATATTGTCCCATAGAGGTGAAAGTAAGAGGTTTTGCATGATAGACTATAGATAACCTATCAATGGTTATGGGACATCCAAGCTCCACCACTATGATGCATAAAATTTCCATTCCTAATCACACAAATTTGACACTAGTCAACATCGACCATAACTTATGTGACATCACTTGATTTGGACATGAAAATTTAAGAGGCATCAGTATATGTTTCCCAAATCACATTGGAAAAATATATTGAGGGATATACTATGTTTCAAAATTATATTTCATATAAGGTAACAAAGTTGAAGTAAGAAAATGTCTAAGGGAGGAAAACACACAGTTGCATGCACACTTAACTAAGACCTACAACATCATAGATGATATTTATCCAATGATGGTGGTTCAATTATTAGGAAACTAGGTGATGCCAGAGGAAAAAAATCATAAATTTACTTTCTTAACTCGCAAAGGACAAGATATCCATGTAGAAAATACAACTCCAAATGTAAGGTCAACACTTGAAGGCTAAAAAATAATAATATTCAAGCTCCTTGAAGAATATGATCAATTACATAGCATCATTACAAAATAACCCACATAAATTTATTATAGTATGATCAATTGGAAATAACTACTTCAAGATGCTTAGATTTAGGTGAAACCATATTCATCCAAGGTCGATAAAGCTAAAAAATCTATGAAGGATCAAATGACCACTCTTGATTAGATGGATGCTACACTAAAAGAGTCTCTTACCTCAAGAGACAATGTCATGGTGAATGTCAATACATTGAAAAATGAGATGCTCCATAACATGTTCATTAGCATGTAGACAAAACACTACATAGATAGGATGAAGGCGGTGTCATAAGACATTCAACCTAGAGTCTCATAGAAAAGGGCCAACATTACTATCACATATGATGAATACATCTGAATTATGCAAAACCAAGGTCATTTCTAAACATTATTAACATGGTCCAAGATGTCCTAGTGGATTGGAGGTAGTTCAATCAAGAATTTTTGCATCTAGATAGCTCCCTTACTTTGATCATTGATTAGTCCCAATTCATTCTATCAAGCTAGCTCACACAATGGCTTCAGACCATGAAAGAGATGAAAATAAATTAACCAACACTTCCACCACAATAAATGCCTTTAGTAGTTGACTCTATAGTTGTATCATCTTCAACAATATTTTTTACAACACCATCTTCTTCAACAGCAACATATTTTGAAATGGCTCCAGTCGCAACACAATCTTCATATCCTTTTTCAACTACAACTACACACTCCATACCTCCTCTATCTTAGTAGGTATTATAATTCATAATTTTTTAAAATTTTAACAAATATACAATTAGGGAAAGACATAAGCTTTAGGAGTGGGCTTATGAAGGTTGATAACCCATTAAATAAAACCTCATAGCTATGCCAATCTATTTAAAACCCAAAAAGAGTGACATATTAGTATGTTTCTTAGTTGGAAACATGAAAGGGTAGCTATGTGTTGGATAGGTAACATGGGGATTTACATCATGTACATAGCATTTTATAGAACACAAAATATAATTATTCTGGATTAATATTTTCAAGAAATTGAAAGCTTATAAATCTTCATGAGGTGGTTATGGTTCAAATAACCCATAAACCAACTCTTATTTACCAAAAAATAACAATAAATCAAATACTTAACCAAACCATTAAAATAAAATTATTTTGGATTATAAACCCAACAAACTTCCCATTTATCCAAAGGGGTCTAGTGGATGAATGAACTAGAGTAATAACTCTAAATTCATCAAAGAATATCTATTGCGACTAAAATTGGTGCATTATACCTCCTATTACTGATAAAAATTGATACCTCTCCATACAAAAACTCTCTTGACAAGTTGTGGCATAAAAATCTAATGATAATGATCAATTCCTACTCATCCCCTATGATCATCATATCATACTATAGTAGACCCTGATCAAATCTTACCTAACTACATCAATCTACATAAACTCACATATAGGTACCCATCCAAATGACAAACCCCATACTGTGTATGGCACATCTCCCTAATGTCCAACAAATGTTGATGACCTTTGCTCAACATTGAAGGTGATAGCAACCCTTGTCAACTCATACTATCATTGATAACTTATCAAAGACCAAAAAATGCAATATCTTCTCCCCTATTAGGTGAGAGGTGAGAAGTTGTGCATCAAGAGAAACAAAATCAAATAATCATGTCTACTCCATGTCATGAAGAGAAAAAGAGGGAAAACCAAAAATAGAAAAAACTTAAAGAATCAAACTAATTCTACCAAAATTTATATTCAATAATGATCCCAAAATCTGAATGAATAGCTAATTGGAGAAGGGAATAGTCCTTTATCCTCCACCTGATCCTCTAACCTCTAGTTACCAATAACTCAAAATATGTTGTCAAGTCCATCAGGACCATATACCTCAGCCATGAAGGACATCTCCTAATTAGATGAAGTGTCATAGTATCCTAAATAACTAGAATAACTAGAAGATATGCCACTAGAATGACCCACATAATTTTCTTTAGATTTTTTTCGCATGGAGATGGGGTCATCAAGAAGGACATACATCTGCAAGATGTCCAATACCACCATAGTTGAAATATCTTAGTTGTTTATTATTTTTGTGAAATACATAAGAACCTAAATCACTAGAAGAACTATGAGAAGAGTTTTTGTGGTGATGCCTACATTTGGAAGACCCTAGAGATTATCTATGTGAATGTTGTGGAGACCATATAGAATAGTGTGGAGAGTGCCTTAAAGAATGACTCAAAGATAATTTTAGAGAGTGTTTCTAAAATTATTATTGTACATGATGATGATCTCTATGATGGGACCTATTCTTTGTATAATGATCCTCTTCAATAGATGTACTCTTCTTCCTTGCAAGTTGTCTCTCATGCTGAGTTAATAACTCATAAATAGAGTCAAATGTAGCACTATTAATCTTATCACTAAGTTGTATCATTTAAAAAAAATTGGTGTATGAAAAATTAAGACGATTAAATGTGATGAATATCAACATATAATCATTAATTTTACCACTAGTCATGCAATATTTTTATAGACATCAAATTCTTAACACCATTTGTGTTGAAATTGTCAATCTTACTCGAATTGTAATCAAATGCATATTTTAGGTCAAAATCCATAAAAACACCCTAAATGGTTCTAAATTTTCATTTACAAGTGCCAATTTAGGTCAAAGTATCCCTAAATAGGGCAATGCATTTTATGGACTAGCTAACTTTGATCAGATCATTTTGAGTCAAAATGATAATTTTGCCATTTAGTGCTCTGGATCACTTTTTTATTCTAATTCATTGGTACACATCATTTATATTTGTTATTTTTTGTTGGCAACATCCCAAATGGGAATATGGTTCCAATTCATCTAACTTCACCTTCTAATTCCTCTCCAATCAAATTATGACCCAGTAATATGACTTTCTGACCATTTTGATTAGTTGAGGGCCAATTTTCAAATAATTACACAAATGTTGATTAAACTTGCTCAAGGCTAATTAATCTAAATCAATATCTTAAGTGGATTTTCAATGAAATTTGTTGAATATTTCTTTTTGAAAATTGATTCCTATAAATTGCATCAACAGGTGACATCATTTCTTGGGAAGACATCCCTAGGCCATAAATGCCACAAATATCAAGATTATGGGTAACCCATGCCTCTAGTTAATGCCTCCCATGCTTATTTAATGCTTATTTATCTTGAGGATATTTATGGATTTAATTCCAAATATTAGGATTATCCTCAACCACACATCTTCATCTCAAGATGGATGGTTCAGGTTGATCCTGACCAATCTCGAAAATATATAAATAGATAGGCCATGAACATCATTTTTAACCTATTTTGGTGCAAGGTTATTATTCTCAAATATCTTCAAAGCTTGAATATTTCAAAGTTATAATGCTAAATTATTTCCACAAAGCTTCATTGATAGGCTAGTTTAGTGATTTACAACCAAGAGCTTAGGTTTTATGGAGTGTTCTTGAGGCATTGGAGGAGCTTACCACCATTGTTGACAAAGACAAGGATGATTTATCAAGGGAGATCATGTTTTTGAGCCACATGGGTATGGTGAATCCATTTGGGAAGGTAATATGGTGTTGCTTTCTTTCATTTTTTTCTTGCTATCTTTTGTAATTTCCATAGGAATAGATAGGCTTGGTTATTTAGTTCTTTATGCATGTTTCATTATTTATGGACTAATGCTTGACTAACTTGCTTTGTAATCCTCTCTACATCATGACATGCCTGATGGGAACAAACGTATCTCACACCTAAAAACTATCCTTTTGCAACTTTAAAATATTTATTTGAGCTCTTAAAACTCTTACAAATTGATTTTCTTACTTTAATTAATTTTTTTGGTTGCCACAGTTTTTACATAGTAATCGAAATCAACAAAAATATTGGCATTAGTTACTAGACTTAATTGATATCGATCAGTAGAACTAACATTGATTAAATCTCAGTTGGTCATAACTGATGTTGATGGTACTAACTGATGTCGATCACTATGTTTTTTTCAAAAATATAGACCTGAGACCTACTTTTTCAAAGTTTGTTGTTTCAAGTTAAAAAGATCTTCAAAGCTAAAGGTCATGCTAAAAATTTTCCTATAGGACCAAGTTTAAAATTTACTCAAAACATGTTTGAATCACCTTTGCATGCTTAAAAATAAATTAGGAACTTTCTTTTGGATGTTTAATAAGGAATTTAGATGTTTTGGTGAATGTTTTCAAATTTTTACAACTAAGACCAAGGGGTAAAATGAACACCACTAAACATTTCAATTGGGTTTAAAATTGAACACACTTGTCAATTCTTGCTTGCAATAGTTGTTTACTTAGATTTTGGTAGGTAAAGAGAGGAATGTTGCATGTATGCTCATCCATTTGTCCCCTATATGGAATTCTTGGAATCAAAAGTGTCATTACTATTTCAAATATTCTAGTCCAAGGCTTAGAAAGAATATCACCTAAAGCACTCCCCAAAAACTCACCACAGTTTGGGTGATCTTGAAAATGACCCTAAAGTCTTTCTAATTTCATGATTTATTTATTTTTATGTAACTTGGCTTGTGAGGGGGACTTCATCACCTCTCACAAGTTATTTAGGGAAGCTTTGACATAGGGTTTCACCTCTCAACATTGACTTCACTTGGCTCCTTTGGAGTTGCACATGGGATATATGTACATTTGAGCATCACACTACACTGAGCAAATAGTAAGATGTAGTGGTTGTAAAAAATACTAGATCTTTTTACAACTAGCCAATGCCATGGTCAACTAATTTCTATGCTTGTATTTTACATCGTTTGACATGAAATTGATTGTGAAATTGATTCCCCTAAAATGATTGAAACCTTGATAGTTTAGTTAGCCCCACTTTGCCATACCTTGTTAGTTTAGACTTAAGACATTTGCTTTTTGTCATTAGCTTTCTTGGTCTTGATTTGTGTCTAAAAATGCTTGTTAATTCAATGAACTTAACCAAAACACATTGTCCTCAATTTTATTGATCAAGGGAGGCATTACACTATCTAAATGGAAAATTCATATTTTCCTTCTTCAATTTGTTATCAAAAGCTTTGTGTCATGACATCCACTTTGGCATAGTTATGTTATCCAATTGAGTCTAGATCTTTTATCGAATTTGTTTAAATTTTTCATTTATAATCCACATTTGAAATTAAACATTTCTGAGTTCTAAGGGTTGGTGCATCAAAATGGGTTTTCCATTTGTGAACTAAGCTTGTTTTAACTTGGGTTCAATTTTCTATTTGTATTTAAGGTCATTTATTAAGACTCAAAATCAAATTATCTTCTTGGTGGACTCAAGTCATCTTGCATATCTCTCATTTTTTGGGTCTTAGAACATCTTTTATCCTATTAGAATCATGTGGTGATGTTGTGCTACTTATTTGGTCCTAGCTTTATGCTTAGTGATTCATGTATGTTTTTACATCATGCGTTTCTTAGTTCATTTTGTCTTCTTCATAATCTGGAGAGATTTCCTTTAAACTTCTAAGGTCAACTTGTCAAAGTTGAAGCTAGCTTTTGTAGTGTGGGTATATCACAAATATCTAGGCTTTGGTGTATTAGTTTTCACCTTGGGTCTTTGAGTTACCTTACTCTCTTCTGATCTATATGATTTCACCTTTACCAAAGGTTGAGTAAACTCGTGAACCATATTTTCTAAATTGTGCATGGTTTCAAACCACCCTCCTTTTATAGTCTCATTGGTACCTTGGTTATTTTTTTAAAAGAGAGCCAAAACATACTTTGATTGGTTGTTGAACATTGGTCTAAAGTTAGTCAAACACATAGAACAACTCTTTTTAGACATGACTCAAAGGTTCACTCATAGTGGGGCCTCTTATGGCCTTAGTTATGAAGATAAGCAACTTTATGATGGTCAAGATAAACCCATTATTTTTATGATATACCTAAAATAGTAGGATTCAAAGATGATTATAATTAATATCAACCCTAAGAAAATCAAGATGAAGCCCTTCTTAGATTGATAGAATCAGGTGTTAGACTACCTTTTGATTTTCCTATAGAGTAATTACATACCTTAGGTAGAGAAGGAGAACAATGATGACAAGAGAAAGCTTTTGTACAAATAGACATACCTTCTTCCTCTAACAAAGGAAAGGAAATACAAAGAGTCAAAACCCACAAATCTAGATCTTCTAGCTAAGATCAAGATAATAAGTCAATGATATGCAGATCAACTTATCACAAGCTTAATTGACTCCCTAGTTTCCACTTCACTTCACAATAATGCTTCAAAAAAACATGAAGATATGGTGGAAAGTATGCAACAAGTATTAAATGAGAACATTACCATAGTGGATCAAGGTAATCTAAACAAATAGTTAAATTCAAAATAAGATGTTCCATTTGACACAGAATATACATTCTTTAATCATCAAGAACCTGTTGTTACTTTACAAACTTAGAAACCCAAACATTCAATTTGGATTGAGGAAATCCCTCAAACAAACCAAATATTGGTAAATAAACATAGATATTTCCAAAATCAACAAAGTGTGAAACAACTATATTCAAAGAATGTTTTACAATCCAAGAATCAATGGCCTATGTTCTCAACTCAAGCAACAAATCAGAACCAAAACATGGATTAAAATGTATACGCTCCTTATAGATCCACACAAATCTAGGAGAACATTCGACCCTAATAGCAACAAAACTAGGGGCACATCCCAATGCAATATCAACAAAACTAGGGGCACATTCCACCCCAATAGTAACAAAACTTGGGGCACATTCCACCCCAACAACAACAAAACTAGGGGCACATCCCACCCCAATAGTAAAAAAGTAGGGGCACATTCCACCTCAATAGAAATAAAACCAGGGGCACATTTGACCCCAACAACATCTTATCCAATCCACTAATGCACCAAACATGTGAGAATGGAATTTTATGAAGGAAATTATCCAAAAATTGGAGATGAATAATAAAGTCAAAAAGTACAAATTTGATGAGATATGCCCATATCCATTTGACTTATCTATTCTCCAAAACCTCTTTCCACCTCATTTTGAGGCACCCAAATTTTAAAAATACAAAGGGAAAGGAGATTTGTGCGAACACATACAAGCATTCTTCATATTGTGTTAAGAGGTTGCTTATAGTAGTAAGTACTTACTATGACTATTTCCATGAAGTTTAGCAGGACAAGCTCTTGATTAATTACTTAAACTACCCAAGGGATCAGTTGTGGATTGGAATGACTTATCAAAAAAAATTGTTAACCATTTCTCATACAACATAGAACATGAATTGATTGTTTTTTACTTATGCAAAGCCAAGCAGCATGATGGTGAAAATATTACTACATATCTACAAAGGTGGAGAGCATTGGTAGGCCACTTTCTACATAATTTACCAAACAAATAATTGGCTGATATCTTTGCATAGAATTTGCATCCTAAAGTTGTGCATAATCTATGACTAGCTTGTGATAACTCATTTGAAAACATTATTGACAAACGAGTGTAGACTGAGAAGGCTCTTATTGTTAGGGGCCTTGTTAATATCTTTGCACAAGGACAAGCATCTAATTATACTAAATCACTGGCTCCTCAAATAGTTACACAAGATAAGTCTAAGGGTTTTCATAAAAATAAGAACATGGTTAGAAATGGGGTGACAAAAACAAGACATGTACAAATGGTATAGGCTATGCCTCCTCCAAATGTATAATTAACTCCCTCAAATCCACTACCTACTTTGTAAATACAACCTCCATGAAGGACATTTCATAATAATTTAACTATCTTTGGCAAGTTAGGATAATTATTTGAAGTAGTATTACAAAATCTCATTGTAGATAATTTAATTATATGGCCAGTATCAAGGTCATTTCCCTAAGATCAACCAAAACTAGACTGGTATAAAGAGAATGAATGGTGTAACTTTCATCATGTTGATAGTCATGGTGCATATTGTTACATTCAATTATGACATATTATTGAGGACTTTATTGAAAATGGTGAACTAGAAATTAAGTTGGCCCCTAGTCAGGACACAAATCAAGATATGGGAATATACAAAGACCCCTTTCCTCAACATGATCCACCGCCACCAAGAAATAATCAAATGGTCACAATCAAGGACAAAGGAAGAATCAAAACCAACAACAAGGTCAAGATCATAATGAATATAATCGAGATCATGATCCTCTCACTAATAATTTGGCTTATAAAAATATACCTTATGACTAAAATAACACTATGGGATGAATTTATACAACCCACATTGCCACTATTACTATGATGTTTCATGGCCAATCTCATGTTCCTCACAACACAAAACCCATCATTATAGGATCAGCACCCTCTCCCCCTATTAATACCATGTCAAGTTCACATCATCATGTTGCTAATCCATTTGCATGGGTTACTAATGTTGAACAATAGTACCATTCTTCTAAAGGCTCCTCACTAACCCAAAATTATAGCAATACTATTAATCACCCATGAATCACCATCCAAGGCCCTTTGCCTCACTCTTCTAATTATAAAGACTCCTTGTCACCTCTAGGTTGTGCAGTTACAACTAGATGCTCATGAGTTACCATCTAGGGACCTTCACCCACTTCTTTCCATAAACCCAATGAGAACATTTTGCCAATGGTTCCAAAGCTGAATACTATCCCAACAAAGACTAAACTAGTTCAATCCATAATTCAAAGGCCTTATAGTATAATGAATCAATTAGATAAAACCCCTGCACAAATTTCCATATTATAACTCTTACAGACATCTGATGTCTATAGAACCATCTTCAATAAAATTTTACAAGAGTTTATTGTGCCTAATGATATAAACCTTGATCAATTCCAGAACCTAGTTGAACATTTGTCTTCATTTAGGAAAATCACATTTGATAAAAATGGCATGTCCACCCTTGGCCCAAACCACAATAACCCACTATACATTGAGATAATAATTGTAGATCACAAGATCAAGTAGGTTCTTATATAAAATGGATTAGGGATGAACATCATATCTCTTAAATTGGTGCGATGATTGGGTTACATGGATAGAAACATTCAAATAGAGATTATTACAATCAAGGCTTAAGACAATGTCAAAAGGGATTCATCCAGTATGATTTGGTTTCAAATCATGATTGGGTCTATTTCTCATCACATATTATTTCATATTGTGGATATTGAGCTTCTTTATAACATACTTCTTGGTCATCCTTGGATCCATGAAGTACAGGTAGTTCCATCTACTCTTCACCAATGCCTTAAGTTTCCCCATGATGGGATCGAGGTTACTATTCTTGCTAATCAGTAGCTATACCACTACTACAAACATCTTGAACTATAGTTTTATAGTTATAACTATTGCCCAAGTTCTGAGTTCATTATGAAGAATAACAAAGGCATCATTTCTCATCTATCTCCATCTAATTATATAGATCTTGGTGATCTATCCTCCACTTTAACTGATCCATTTCCTATAGATCTAGCCAAACAAGTGATTATTAAAGATGCAAGCATTTCCACGTACCATCTAAAGGACATCCTCTATATTGTAAAATTACCAAAATCCCCTAAAACATTTGGTAAGTGTAAAACTTCCCAGACTTGATCAGATTTGGTAACCAAAGAAGAAGCAACCAAAACCTGCTATGGTTTTTTTACCTACAATTACACCAAAGAAATATCAAGAGGCTTTTACCAAGGGAGATTAGTTATATTTTGAGGGCCTTACGGATTATTTTTAGAATCCAAAGTATCCTATCCCAAATAGGATAATGGATCACCTTGACTATACAAGGAAAGACCTTGGCCCACATGTGCAATGAATTTTAGAGCTCTTATCAATTGAAGTTATCAATGGGAATCATGGTCTTATATTTAAACCACCATGGGATGAACTCATAACATTTGGTAGTGACTCGTCCAAAGTGACTAGTAATGAGACTTCTAGAAGTGAAACAACATCCCATTATAGCCTTTTTGATGAGCTCATTGATTTAGATCTATTTTATTCAAATAACATATTGACCATAAAACCTATTGGAGCTTCTCATCCTGAAGTAAAAACCCATCCTAGTGGTGCTTCCCTTCTTGAAACAAGACATTATATCTTTACCATTGGTGTTTCCCATCTTGAAGAAAACCTTCACTATAACCTATGCCTTTACCATCCTAAACTCATAGAGTAGGATTAGAAAAATTTGGTCATATGCCTTGATGAGTTTCAAAATGAATAATCAATTACAGAATACATGGGGCTATAATATGCATTCCCCATTGGTGATCATAAGCAGGGTTTTGATTTTTCATTGAATTTTTCTACCTACTTTGGAGAGTAGGAAAACTTTATTAGTCATAATAAATAACAAACATCAAGATCTTCAGGTGGAAACCTCTTTAAGGCACTTGTTGATTAGGGAAAAAGTAAATAAAAAGAGAAGCCTTTGAGTGAAAACCTATTTTAGGCACTCCTAGGTGGGAAAGTTTGCTCATCCCCTCAAGATGTCGAAAGTCCATCTAGCCCAAGTTTTATAGCTATTACAAGCATCTCTTCAGAATAATATCAAATATTTGAGCATCTTGTTCTTGATTTTATAGAGATCTTTACTAATCGGCCTTTACTTGAGAAGGTAGATTGTGATTCTTCATATTATCTAGATCTTTGGGAGGAACAACAAGAAGATATAATAGAAAAATATGATCATGACTATACATTGCCTAAAATTCTAGAAGATGGATCCACACTCCTTATGGAGAGCATAACAAAAGTGAATTTGGGAACTCATGAGGATCCCAAAAAAAATTATCTTGGAGTTTCCCTTACTGAAGTAGAATGTGAACATATTATATCCATTCTTAAGGATTATATAGACATCTTTACATGGGCATATTCTAACATGCCAGGCCTGGATCCAGATTTAGTTGTGTATCATCTTGTTGTTCACCTTGATGCTAAACTAGTCAAGTAAAAGTTGAGAAAGATGCATCCATGTATCACCCTTTTGGTTAAGTTTGAGTTGGAGAAGTTGTTAGGAACCAATTTTATCAAACCACTAGACTACTCTGAATGGATTTCTAACATAGTGCCAGTAAGTAAAAAGACCCCAAGCATACATTTTTGTACTAATTTTCATGATATCAACAAGGCATATCCCAAAGATGATTTTCCCCTACCCAACATTGACATGATTATTGACTCAATTATTGGGTATAAGATGTTATCCTTAATGGATGGATTTTCTAGTTACAATCAGATCAAGATAGCCCCTAAAGATTAGCATAAGACCACATTCACCACTTCATGAGGGACATTCTGTTACCAAGTCATGCCATTTAGTTTGAAGAATGTTGGATCCACATATCATCATATAATGAGTGTCATCTTCCATGACATGACGTATGACATTTTCAAGGACTATGTTGATGATATACTAGCAAAATCAAGAACAAGAACTAGACACCTTGACATTCTACTAAGAATATTTGAGAGGCTTCATGCATATAAAGTCTACTTGAATCCTAAGAAATGTGTCTTTGGAGTCACATCAATAAAATTTCTATGGTTCATTATATCATAATGAGGGATTGAAGTTAAACCCTCAAATGTCACTACTATTATGGAAATGCCTCCACCAAATAATCTGAAACAATTGTGAGGTCTACAAGGCAAGATCTAGTCCATATGCAGGTTTATTTCTCAACTGGTAGATAAGTGCCACCCATTTACCCATCTCTTAAAGAAATGGGTAACATTTTAGTGGGATAAATATTGTCAAATAACATTTTCAAATCTTAAAACATACTTGGCCAATCCACTGGTCTTACAACCTCCAACATAAGGAAAGCCACAACTTCTTTACATATCAGCCATAGAACATGCACTAGGTGCACTTTTGGCTCAGCATGATGATCATGGTAAGGAACACATAGTTTATTAGTTAAGCTACACATTGGTATCCTATAAACATAATTATATGCCTATTGAGAAGGCATGTTTAGCTATGGTGTTCGCCACTCAAAAATTATGACATTATATGCTAAATAACAAAACTATTGTTATCACCAAGGTAGATTCTCTCAAGTTCCTCTTATCTAAAGTAGCTCTTCAAGGATGCATGTATAAATGGATTATGCTCCTCAATTAGTTTGATATCGAGTACCAGAATTGAAAGGCAATCAAAGGGTAGATTTTTGTGGGCCAACTTGTAGAATATCCTCTTACATCCACTCAACCTCTCAACTTTGACCTTCCAAATGATTATATCATGATGATAGAACAAGCATAACAAGAATATAAATAGTGGACACTCTATTTTGATGGCTCCTTCACATCCCAAGGATCTAGATCTGGCATATTGTTGATCATGCCACAGGGAGATTTGATCCCTAAAGCATTCCATATACAATTTTAGTTTATAAATAATATGGCTGAGTATGAGGCATTGGTTATAGGGCTCCATCTTGACATAAAATGGGATATTCAAAGTTAAAATGTCTATGGAGATTCATAGCTAATCATAAACTAGACTACTAATCAGTATCAAATAAGAGATGATAAGCTTGTTCTTTACAATCAAATTTGTTGATAACCTTAAAACAAATTTTAAATTTCTATAGTTTGAGCAAGTTCTACAAGTCAACAATAGATCTATCCATGCTATGGAAATAATTAGTTCCATGATTCAAATGTATGATAGTGATAAAGAGTGTCAGTTCCTGATTAAAAATCTTCTTCAACTACTAAATATTCTATCAGATTCAGAGAGGATATGTACCATTGCTAATCCTAATCTCTCACTTGAGTTACCATGGTACCAAGATTTTTATAACTATTTCCATAGCCATGTATTTCCTGCCAACCTTTTCAATAACCAACAAAAACTTTTCCTTCATTGCTTAACACATTATATCCTCTTTGGAAACATGCTTTATCAAAAAGGCTATGATGGAATGCTTCTTCGTTGTTTATCTTTGGGAGAATCCAAACTACCACTAAAGGAGGTTCATGAAGGAATGTGTGGGGCCCATACTAATGGTGTAGTCCTAGTAAAGAAGCTTCTCAAAAAAGGATATTATTGGCCCAAAATAGACATAGATGCCTATAATTTTGTAAATAAGTGTGTTCCTTATCAGCAACATGGAAACTTGATACATGCACCTTCTTTACCATTGCATCTAATTACAACACCATGGTCGTTCTCAACATGGGGTCTTGATCTAATTAGGAAAATTAACCCAACATCTTTAGATGGCCATAATCACATTTTGATTACAACTAAGTACTTTACCAAGTGGATTGATTCCATTCCTCTCACTTATGTTACTGGGAAATAAATAGCCAAATTCATTCATTACCATATCATCTGTTGATATAACATCCTAGTTTGTATTATATCTGATAATGGTGGAGCCTTTGTAAACCAAGATGTGAAATCTCTTTATGCAAAATTCAAAATCAAGCACAATAAATCCACTCCATATAACCCACAAGGCAATGGACAAGCTGAGGCATCAAATAAAACCATTCTAGCCATCTTAACAAAGATTGTCATTGATGCTAGTTGTAATTAGCATTTTTAACTTTTTCCTACCCTCTGGGCTTATAGAAACAATCATCACACCCCAAATGGAGCTACTCCATACTCTCTTGTTTTTGGAATTGAAGTTATCATCTCAATCAAGATTGAGATCCCATCATTAATAATATCACTGGAGCACATTGAAGATGATGAATACTATAGAGCCACATGGCTGTAAGAACTATAACTTCTTGATGGTAAGCATTTGGCTACCCTAGAAAACTTGTAGGCCTATAATAATAGATTATAGAGAAGCTAAAATAAATGCATTCTCCCTCAAAAATTTGATATTGGTGACTTAGTTTTGAAAGAGAACCAGAAGAACATGAATACTAAACCCAAAAAGAAAGTCAAATTTTAGCCTAATTGGTTAGGACCATATATTATCACAATGAACTATGGATCAGGAGCATACCAACTAGCTAAACCTAATTGTGAAGAAATTTCAGAGCCCATGAACATCATACACCTTAAGAGATTATACACATGAACAACTTTAAACCATTATCTATAAGACCCATAACTTGGGGGCAACTTGTGCTATCATAATTTTGTCCCACCCTTTTATCTTACTTTGAACACATTTTATACTACCTTGGTCCACTTTTTGTGAATCCCAATAGTAAATACTTTGAACTCATGGCACTCTAAACATATTCTTCATCCCATTCTAGATTACTCTCTTCGAGATACATATTCTTTATTTTATCTAGGACATGTTATAAACTTGAACACTTTTTGTCCCTTAACTAATTATGATCTCGATTATATCTCATGCACATTATGAATGTCTTCAATAGCAATTCAACTAGGATAGTCTTGTGTAGTTTTAGATAGGTGAATAGCTACATCTTCTTAGTTCAAGTATTTATTTCTTTCTTATTTTATCAAAAACCTCACTTTCACTAATTTTTTAGCATGGGCCATTGTAGTCAGCTTAGCTGTCTTATTGGAACCTCTACTATTACAACATCCATCTCCTCGACTAGATGGTCCCACCTTATGCATATTTTATCCTAAAAACACCAAAGACATTAGAAATACTTTGAAAATATCAAAAACATTATAACATGATCCACAAAATAACAAAAACATTGTCTCACACTTTCGTACATTTATACATTCATGTTCCACCATCCCATGCTCTCACCATTTTGTGAGCAACTGTTAAATTTAAATGCTCTCACCATTTTATGAGCAACTGTTAAGTTTGAACATTCTTGACACTCTTTGAGAAGCTATTAATTTTAAATGATCTTGCCATTTTTCAAGCACAGGAATACCAGTTCATCTCATCTTGTCCTACACTCTTGTAATTTTGCAAACACAGGAACACTGGTTCATCTCATCTTATCCCACATACTTTCCATTTTGTGAGATCATTATTTCTCATCTGATCAACTTCTTATTTTCTAGACCATTCTCATTTGTTTGTTGTATCTTCCATATTATTCTATAACATTAATCATGTTGTTTTAATCATCATTTTCCTTTTATCCCATTTCTTGGGAGAATTACATTTGGCCTGAAGTTCATGTTGGAACATGAGTCCATGGAACTATGTAGGTAGCATCCACTTGTCTTATACATTTAGAATCAGCTCGGCTAACCCCTTCTTTTTCTTTTCTTCCATCATTTTTGTTGTCATTGTTCCTATTCAATTAAGGAACAATTGTCATGTCATTTTTATTTGTTATGATGTGGTGGAAAGTAATGACTCTATCGCACCTGCATGAACATTTATCTTTAAACTGCACTAACTTAGTTTTTATTTATGTGTGTTTATTTGTGTTTTCTTGGTGTTTTGTTGTGCTTTCACACCTATCCTTTTATTTATTCTCCTTTCATTTCTTCTCCTTTTCTCTTTTTTACTTCTTGGTCTTGTGTTTCTTTGTCTTGTTTTTTGTGTTTCTTTTCTCTTTTATGTTTAAGAATGCCTTAATGGTCCACATAGATCTTGATTATTCATATCTTGGTCTCATGTCATTACGATGTTCTTAAATTTTGTTTTTAAACATTTTTTTTCTACTTAAGATCATATGTTGATTTCAAGTTAGGTTCATTTATGTTTGTCTTTTTCTTTGTCTTTTGCTTTTTTGTTTAAATGTAAATCACTATAACTCTGGTTTTGGTCATTATTTTACCATTATCCTTAGTTATAGGTATTCACATTTGAACTAGCTCAACGTAATTGGAATATTATGTCATTATAAGTTACTCATACTTATAATCCCTAATTTATTTTACTATATCAAACACTTTGTGCTCAGGTCTCAAATTCTTAACGTCAACATCAACTATAATGAACGATTCTCAAGGACACTCCATAAAACCTAGGCTCATGGTATGGGATTAGGATTTTAGGTATCATGAATTTTAGGCTTCTCTATCTATGCTTAGATGTGCATCTCTTCACATGCATTATAATTATAATCAATTCTTGGTCATTTTTCATCATTCCTCATTCCATTCTCTCCCAAACTTGGGTGAACTACATTGGCCTGAAGTTCATGTTTGAACATGAGTCCATAAAACTATGTAGGCAACACTTAATTTCTATTGAGGTTAGCTCAATTATCTCCATTCTTATTTTCATCTCTCTCATCACTTTATGCATTCTCATATGCTTGGTTTTATATGGCTTTTTTAAGCCATTACACCATTGCATGTACATTTGTGTCTGCTCACTTTAACCTATCATTTCAATTATATCCTTGAGTTATTTTTCTTACCATTTTCCCATACTAGGGCATAACATCTGAACCACATTTGAATCAAATCAGATCTATAGGGGTATGACCATTATTTATTCTTTATCAATGATCAAAATTTACCCTACTAGGGAAAAACTATTTAATCATGATCACATTTGCTCTACTAGAGTACTTATTATATTCTCTTTAGAGACCTTATTCTAGTGGTGCTTTCCTTCCTAAAGTATAATTATATCTATTTTCCTCTACTTCCAAGCTCTCCAAACTAATTCCTATAATGGTAACATTTTAGCGTGTAACTTGTCTCAAGATTAATTAATGCCATAAGTGCATAGCTTGTACTCTCAAATTGGGTACATTTACAGTGTGTCCCTTACATTTATTGATTGAATCTTTCCCATTCCCCCTATCTTTGGGGCCTATTATAAATCTCATTATACTTTGATCATTGATGGTAATCACTTGTGAAAGTATTAGCTCATTTGGATGTGATTTATTCCATGGGTTAATATCTCACTTTCTCTTTTCAAGACCCCTTCCTTTTCTTCCACCCTAGTATGTCCTCTCGAGGGGGCATCATGGGTCTATTCTAATTTCTTCTTGACAACTCTTTTATTTGAGAAGATGTTTCTTCACCTAAATATCTCACTATACCTTCTCAAATAGGGTCAAAATGTAGACATCCAATTCCTAACACCATTTGTGCTGAAATTATCAATCTTACTCAAATTGCACTCAAATGCACATTTTAGGTAAAAATCCATAAAATTTCCTAAATGGTTCAAAATTGACATTTACAAGTTCCAATTTAGGTCAAAGTATCCCTAAATAGGGCAATACATTTTATGGACCAGCTAACTTTGATCAGATCATTTCAAGTCAAAATGACAATTTTGTCATTTAGTGCTCTAGATCACTCTTTTCTTCTAATTGATTGGTACATGTCATGTACCTTTGTTATTTGATATTGTAAACACCTTAAATGGGAATACAATTCCAACACATCTAATGTCACCTTCTAATTCCTCTCTAATCAAATTATGACCCATTAATATGAACTTCTGACCATTTTGATTAGTTGAGAGCCAATTTTCAAATAATTGCACAAATGTTGATTAACTTTTTTTAAGGCTAATTAATCCAAATAAAGAGCTTAAGTGGATTTTCCATGATAGTTGTTGAATATTTATTTTTGAAAATTGATTCTTATTAACTGGATCATCAGGTGACATCATTTTTTGGGATGACATCCCTAGGCCATAAATGCCACAAATATTAGAATTATGGGTCACCCATGCCTAGTTAATGCCTCCCATACCTCTTTAATGCCTATTTATCTTGAGGATATTTATGGATTTAATTCTAGATATTAGGATTATCCTCAACCAAACATCTTCATCTCAAGATGGATGGTTCAAGTTAATCCTAACCCATCTCAAAAAATTATAAATAGAGAGGCCATGAAAATCATTTTTAAGCTATTTTGGTGAAAGGTAATTATGCTCAAATATCTTCAAAGCTTGAATATTGAAAATTTATAATGCTAAATTGTTTCCACAAAGCTTCATTGATAGGCTAGTTTAGTGAGTTACAACCAATAGCCTAGGTTTTATAGAGTGTTCTTAACGTGTTATAGGAGCTTACCACCATTGTTGACAAAGACAAGGATGCTTGATCAAGGGAGAACATGTTTTTGAGCCACATGGGTATGGTGAATCCATTTGGGAAGGTAATATGGTGTTGCTTTCTTTCATTTGTTTCTTGATATCCTTTGTAATTCCTATAGGAATAAATAGGCTTGGTTAGTTAGTTCTTTATGCATGTTTCATTATTTATGAACTAATGCTTGACTAAGTTCCTTTGTAATCCTCTCAATAATTCTTGTTTCAATATTTTCATGTGATAAATATATATAGAGACATCTTCATTATCCATCAGTTTATTGTTCAAAAACTACATAAGAAGGTCAATATTTTTATATGCAGGTTGTTTTTCATTCAAATCTTTTAATGCTTTCTATGCACTAATTTTAACTACCTTAATATGAATGATAACATGTTTATTACAACATGATTTCAATAGGGTGAGTGCACATTTATCACATTTCTGATATTCAACCAGATTTGTTATTTCATTTGGTGGTATGGTCTCTTTCTCAGTGATGTCCCACAACTCATTGAATATGAGGATGTTTTCCATTTTCTACTCCATTCTTTATAGTTTTTAGGTGAAAATTTACCATTTTTTGAGATCAAACTCATAATTTTTACCATGGTGTAAAAAGAGAATCAAGTCAAAAGGGAATGATATTGAGGTTTTACCTTTACCTTTCAAATAGCTTCCAAATATAAACTATTTTTGGATTTTTTTTTAAAATCCAACTTATAGCTCTTTTTACAAAATGATATTAAAATCATAATTTTTACCAAAACGATAATCCACCTTATAACTCCTTTTACAAAATTATCTCAATGGGTTTGGAACCCTGATCTTTTTTATTCAAGTGACTAAAAAAATTTAATTAGCCATCTTTCCATTAACTTTACATGGAATATAACAAGAAGACATTTAATTATATTTATAATTGCTAGTTATAAAAGTAATATGTGTGTGTATGTGCGCGTGCACACACACACACACACACACACACACACACACACACACACACACACACACACACACACACACACACACACACACACACATGTATATGTGTGTGTGTGTGTGTGTGTGTGTGTTATATGCACATATGTATCACACACACACACACACACACACACACACACACACACACACACACACACACACACACACACACACACACACACACACACACACACACACACACACACACACACACACACACACACATGCACATATGTATATGTGTATGTGTGTGTGTGTTATATGCACATATGTATAACACACACACACACACACACACACACACACACACACACACACACACACACACACACACACACACACACACACACACACACACACACACACACACACACACGTGTGTGTGTGTGTGTGTGTGTGTGTGTGTGTGTGTGTGTGTGTGTGTGTGTGTGTGTGTGTGTGTGTGTGTGTGAAAATGTTTTCACCACAAATGTTTTCCTTGGTTTTTTCCTTTGAATTATATATCCCCAAAATAATAATAATAATTAAATATTTAATTAAACTTATTGAGTTATGTCATATAGGTATATTGGAGGAAAAATATGAAATTGCATTGAATCTGGAATGAATTTATGTTGTCATACCACTGTAGGATCATGGAAGGTTTGTGTTGTGAAGTAATACAAGTTTGTATTGTAAATAATGAAAGACAACCATGTACTAGGTCTCTAGTCTTTTAAAATAAATAGAATCACCTTTTGACTACATTTAAAGATTTTGGGTGGGTTATTTTAGGCTTCTTTATGTATACATCATATTGTTGTGCCTTGCAGGTCTATAGATTGTGTAAAAATGCATTGCCTAAAACAAAGTCTGTGTAAACCACACTAACTCAAAATATTTAGATCATCCATGTATCAATCCTCCTTTTCAATTTATGTGGCTCTGATACCACTATTGGTTAGGGTACATGGGGATTTACATCATGTACACAGCATTTGACAGAACACAAAAAATAATTATTTTGGATTAATATTTACAAAAAAGTGAAATCTGATAAAGCTTCACAGGGTGTTTATGGTAACAAACAAAAACATAACATAAATAAACTAAAATCATATTTGGATCATAATATAATCCAACACTAAGTATTGCAACATGATGTGAAAACCAATAAATAATAACTTGAGTGATAACTAAAAGTGTTACTTTAAACCAACCCCTTAGTACAACATAGTCAACTCCACCAGCTCCAAAATTTTCCACACTTCCTGTAACTTTGTCTTAGGTAGAAACAAATATTAAAATTTGGTAAAATATTTGTAGTAGACTTAAAAATAAAAAATCATAGACTATGTATGAATGACAATTGTATGATGTTTAGCATTTTATATAATGTATATCATTTTGTATGTATTTGACACATTTTTGTATACTAAAAGTCTATAGACTATGAAAATACTCCTTTGGGAAGGAAATGAAAGGATAAGTATGCAAAGTGTTAGATAATTTTTTCTCTATAAATATTGTAAAGTTATAAATGAAAACAATTCTGATTATTAGATAATATAAATCATTTCATGGTTTTGATGAAAGTTTTATATGTATTATTCTTTGCACACTAATTTCTCTATTTAATTTTAATCTATGTGGTAATATAAATTATTGTGTTTGTTTAGTTATACTACCCTATGTTTCAATGAAAATTTATTAAGGCCAAATGAAATGAATTAAATTTATGAAATTTCTTCCCCTATCCCCATCTATGTTATGATTTTGTAATTGATTTTTCACAAAAAACTCCTTAGCATGATCTGATGGATTTTTTTAAGAACATCAACTAATATTTTTGATAGTCTTACCTTTATTTACTTTCCATTTTATTTTATTTTTTCTTTTTTCTTTTCTTCCATGGATACAACACAAGAGTGAGTGTTTATATATCTTGACCAAATTATATCATAATCTAATTCATACTCTATTTCTCCAACTATAGATTCACCATTTATTTTATCTTCTATTCGTCTCTTATACAACTTAGTAAGGTTTAAATACTATAAATAAATACATGAACCTCATCTTCTTAGGGCATGCATTTCCATCATGATCATTAGTATCATGGAACATATAATTTATAGTACTATGATTGTGTCCTTTAATTATTGACATGATAAGAGGAGGTGGAAGAGGATCCTAATTGTTGTTGTAAGGAAAAAATTGTCTCCTTTGACTTCCTTGATACTAATGGATGTTATTGTTCTAGGGAATATATATCTTTATGGATGTTAAATATTTAATGAACCTCTGAAGAAGAGGAAGATCCTAAATTTTTACATACTTCTTGAATACATCTCTCTTAAATTTACGAATAGTAATATTATTGTATTCAATATCACTCTCTTGCTCCTTTGCATTAAGAAATAATTCAAAAAAATATTTTTAAGATACAACTGATTTTAGGAGATTGAGCATTTATGAGAAAACACAATCATTTTTTTATTGTGTGAAATATGATAAAAAAATTATTAAAATGAGCCAAGAAATCACTCATTGATTTATTTTCTTAGTTTTTATTTTAATATTTATTTGAGACAATTATGAAATAAGTGCATGACTATCTTGTGTATGGAAAAATATTGTCAAAAAAAAAATTCATGGTGCCCTAACCAAGGATATATCCACCATATAAGTTTTAGGACCAATAAGCTACAACACCATTTGGATTTTCCATGAACAACCTAACATAAACAACTTTGTGTTGCATACCTAGGATACCACATATATTTATGAAGTATGTGCTAATTAAATAAGTGTGTCATAATAAGGAGCCAAAAAAAATAAAATAATTAAAAAATAATTCTTAAAATATACTTAAAAATTTTATCTATTTTTTGAAAATTATAGATTCACTACATCTTTGTATATAAAGCTAAAATGTGTATTTTTTATTAATTTTAAAGAAATAAACTTAAAAAAAAAAATTGTTCAATGATGCAAATGTATAAATAATGTGTGTTTTTATGATGATGACTATTTGGATGTCCAAGCTAATTTTAATGATGACAATAGATAACCTTTATACCCCAGCATGCATGTAAAGAGCCTCTTAATGTATTGTCTAAGATCTTTATGATAGATAAACATATAGTAATTATAGAAATTATGAATGTTTTGAAAAAAATTGTATGTGATAGTTTAGCCATTTCTCAATTATCATAAAATATTCTAAGTTCTTCATCAACTTGTCAAAATCCTCCCACTACAACATTTGGACCAATCAACACTAGTATCAATATAATTTGAAACCATCAAAATTATGGTCACATTTGATCCATGAGTAGCCATGCAAATATATGGAACCTATTACTTGTATATCTCCTACAAAAATTCATAACTTTAGTGATATTTTTATAGGACCCAAAGTATTTTCAGAGCTCAAAACTTATTAACATTGTGTTTTATCCAAGTGAACTTATATATCACAAGCTAAGTTTTCCAAATATGTATTATGGTCCATATTGAAGCATACCTATAATATTTATGCACGTTTAAAGTTAGCTTGCACTATATGATTGACTCAGCCTGAATCAACATCATACAATCAACAATCCTTATTTAACACTTTAATTGATTTAAAAACCTTAAGGTAACACATTATCACATGGACATCTATATTTTTATTGGTACGCTAACCTATGAGCCATCATTAAAACATTTGTGCCATCTAGTTATTCACTAATATATTTTATTGGATCAATCAAAGTGGTAAAAAACACTAAGGAAATATTTTTCACATGCAAAAAAAATCATAACACTCAAAAAAATTATAGTCTTGTATAACATCCACTTCAAATCTCTCTAAACTTATATAGTTATGCACAAGCGACACATAACACACATCACTCATGTAGCTTCTTTAATATTGTGAGATTTCATAATGTAGAGATGGAAACTCATGAATCCTATCCCAAAATAAGATAAAATAATTCATAACTTATATAATGTCATGCATCATCATGCATATTTTATAGTCTCTAAAACATCCCATACCACTTTTCATGCTCACAACATTTTTCTACATGTGCATCTTAATTTACAAAATATCTCATGTTTCCATAATTTTTTGTAGAGCCTATATGATCCATATCCACTTATTATCATATTGATGACACATAGAACTATAGCTGTCACTCTCCACACCTACACCATGTCAGAGTATGTGCTATCATAATACACATTAAAATCTTAAGTACCACATATCTAGAAAGTCCAACTATCACATCAACATAAGATGAATCACTCTTGTAATTATTCTTATTTGTAACCATCACTAATTGTAACTAAGTTTTTGTAATGATATGTTGTAATGAATTTGATATAAAAAAGGGAGGACATTGTCCCCATTTATTATTGGTTATGTCCACAACATCATGAATACTTACATGCCTCTAGTATCTTGTATTACTGGACAACCTCTCTGACATATTAGAATGTTCTATGTATCTAGAATTTTAATTGTCATATTACAATTGGTATAAATCAATTAGGATGTATTTTCATTTTAAATCACATAGACTTACTCTCCCCATCTTTCTAGTCACTCACAATCTAGAAAAATTAATAAGGAAGCATTTCTCTTCTGATAAAATGAACCTTCTCTCCTAGCCTCATTGCATATTTTACATCAATCTCATTTGATTATGATACAATATGTGTGAATCATTTTGTCTAAGTTTACATTTAATAAGAGTGGTTGATATGGTATGAGTATCTTATAGTCAACATAAAATTCATTTAAAGATGAATATATGTTTGTGGTTGATTTTAATTTATTTTAAAAAATTGAATAGAATTGATATTCTAATTAGAAGAAACACTAAACTTAGTAAAAATAGAATCCATATTGTCAAAAAACCTTGATTAGATCTAATTTAGGGTTGAAAATAAAATAAAATTCAAAAACATGTCTAATGCTTATAAAATCAAAGTCACTTTGGTAATTGATGTGAATGTACAAATGATGTATGTTTTGATGATGATTAATCTTTCAATTCCCAAGATAATTTTGATGTTGAGAATATCTAACCTTTACATCCAAACATGCATCAAAAGAACCTCTTAGTACACTATCTAATAAGTTATGATAGATAACCATTGAGAGATTCTAAGAATGATGAATATCTATTCTTTTTTGCATATGCTAGTTTAGCCATTTCTTGATCATCTCAAAATATTTCAAATTTTTTTCCAACATACAAGAATCCTCCTACTACAACATTTGTCCCAATAAACATTAGTATTATTATAATTTGAAAACATCAAAATTTTGGGCGATATTAGTCATGAATTCCTTAATAATTTTCTCATATGAATTTTAGCATAAATGTTTTAGTGTTCTTAATTTTGTGTTGAATTTTCCATGACATTTTCACATGGTAGTTTACTTTGGATCCACATAAATCAATATACATAAAAATTAAATGAACTCAATAACATAAAAGAATGAATCATGTAGGCTCTCACTTTTACATAAAATCGATAATAAAATGAATTTTATTTAAAAAGAAAATGAATGAGGAGTGTATTTTAAAAATATGAAACCCAATTGGTAGAGGAGTTGATTTGAAAAAAATAGGAAGAATATTTTATAGAAGAGGGAGTATATTTGGTAGAGGTAGAGAAACCCATATAAAATAGGATCCCATGTGGACAATTATCACCATGGTATTAAAGGTAAAAAAATCTATCATTTTCCAGATCTAGACCAACTTTTAGGTTAAAATGATAATCCAAACACCTTTTTTCCTCCATCGTTGCCTTCACAAGCTCAAAAGGCAAATTTAAATTGAATGGTATGGCTAGGAGAGAGATATTTAGGAGTTTAAACTCTGGACATTATTAGGGGTCCTAATAAGCTTGAAATAGGTAGAATTATTTTGTATAATGATGGATTCTTATTTATTAATAATCACTAAGAGTGATAGTAGGTAATTATGGCCTATTCATTTGAGAGGGGTGTTCTTACACCTATTTCTCTAGATTATAAATTTATGGATAGAAATGGTCTTGAGGGTGGTTTGACTAGGTCATGGATCTCCTTTTCATGGTGGTTTAACCAGCGAAATCATCTCTATGAGGTGTTCTCATTTATAATAATAATGTCTTGGTGTATATACTATTTTAGTGAATTCTAATATAAATCTCTATTTTTTATTCATGGATGTCACTCTTAGAGGTTTATAATGATTCATTATTCATTTAAGACCCATAATTTTCATGAATTTTATGTTATTTTATCTGAGATGGTCTTTGGTCCATATTCTTCAAGTGTGCTTGCTTTTTGGGAACATGGTCTATGTGTGAGAAGTATATTAGAGGTTTGATTATCAATATGGGATCAAATTAAATAATTTTGTGATTTTTTTATATGATATTTTACTCCTAGAAGTGAATAAATTTCAAGATAAGAACCTAAATGCACACTTTCTAATGACGACTGCATGTGTTTTCTTCAAGATACAGGCTTATATGGACTGTAAGAGTGTTTGGAAGATGCTCAAATCCATGGATAATGTTTTAATCATCTATTCATATATTCACATGGTTTTTACTACCTTATTACCATCATCAAATTTTCTCAAAATGACTATATTTTCCATTCTTAACACACATAACACAATAATGTATTAATTGCCAGCAGGTCTGTATGGACCAATTGAATTTGAAAGAAGGTGGATTGATACTTGTCTTAAGACTTTTTAGACCATTGAGAATTTTTAGGAGGTATGAAGTGGTTGACAATTTTTACAATTGAAATAATTCATGAAATGGTTCTTTGTGTATCCCTAAATAGTCTAATCGTGACCTACAAGCCCTAACCCTGTAGGTCCCCTTTTGGGACCAATTTTACCCTCAGGTCATAAACACAAAGTATAAAAATTTGAGGTAATAAAATAATTATAGACATTTTAAGATAGTGTCACAAATTTTCAAAGAGTAACTAGGTCACTAGTTGTTGATAGTCCTAAGAACAAAGTTCACAGTTTAAAGACCATCTACAACAATGTGTATGGACTATGTACTTGATAGCAAGAGACAAATGAGGTTGAAAGTGCCATGAGATAACAAACATACTCTGAATATATAATGTAATCAAATCCTTAATCTATACCCTTCAAGTATTCTACTAAAATAAATGACTAAGCTTTAAATCTCCTAATACAGTCAATGAACCTAAGAAAGGCACCTACAGGTGGCTAGACAAATAATTGGTCTTGAACCTAAAAGAAAGGGGAAGATTAGTGTTTGTAAATTATTTGAAAATATTTTTGGGTACTCAAATAGGTTCATTAACCATTTATAAAAATCATAGGTAGGATTTAGATCTCAAACTCCAAAACACAATCAAGAGACCCTCTTAAGCACACATATAGGTTTGTAGAGTATTGTATACAAGTGAGAAAGGACAAGTCTAGTGAAGAGAGATAATAGAGGTGTGTGAGAGAGGTAATTGAACATAAATAAAACCTAAAATAAATTAATGAACCAGGATAGGCTATTGATGACAAGGGTGAAGTCCTAAAAGCAAGAATATAGTCAAGAAACCCTCCAAAGGCACCTATGAGCAAATAAGAATGAACTAATCTTGGGCCTAAGTAAAGAAATAGAGGTATTTGAAAGTAATTTTAACTCAATAAATATTTTATACATGATCATGGACTATTTAATTTGTTTTAAATTCCATGAAGGAGAGACCTAAAGAACAAAATAATGCAGTCTTGATGCCCTCACGAGCACCTACAGGTTACCCTTGATGATAGTAGACCTTAAGCTAGAAGGAAGGAATAGAGATGATATGGAAGCTCTGAGGTTTGCCTAAGTTGACAAAAATTGTCATTTTAAGACCAAATTAATAAAAATTAGGATTTACCAAGCTGATTTCCACGCATATACACATAGTCAATCAAAACCCTGCAGTCACACACAGGCCTACAGCTAGTCACAAGAGAGTTTGGTGTTTTAAGGGATTTAGAAGCATGATCATTATTTTAAAATTGGTGTGTATGGTGTTTATGATTTTAAAAATACATAATTATTATTTTAATTATGTAAAAATAGTGGACATAGTCATTGTTTTGTCTCAGACTTGGCCCACTCCTTTGGTAAGGGGAAACCATGAGATTAAGGGGTCTTTTTGAGCTAAAAAGCATAAAATAACTATTATAGATATAATGGTGGTATATTTATGAATTAAATATTCATATAAAATGTCTCCATAGATTTTTATGGTGCACATAAAATTCATCTTTCACTCCAAGGCCCTTGAAGGCTAGCAAAGAGAAAATAAACCTAAACCCAAAACACCCTAACCTATACACTGTGAGCATACAAATGGGTAATAATTAATATCATATAATGTGTAATAATGTGTGGGTGGGTGTATTTTAGTCTTTTATTAACTCTTCCTAATAATGGAATTGAATTTTGAGACCCAAGACCCAAAGTAGAGCTCTCTCAAAGCTCAATAATGTAAGCATGCCAACCAAAGAGCAATTTCAGATGCTCATACCATAACCCACACTTTTCATTGGAAACTAAGATATTTGGGATAGATGAGGAGGTTATTAAATATTTTTTTTCCAATTATAAGGAGGTCAATTGATAATATTTTCTTTATGAACAATCGTTAAGACCCCAAATAGGTCTTAAACCTCTATTAAACCTCGATAGTGACCAGTCATGGAAAAAAGACATATAATAGATATTTAATGCCAATATTTGATCAAAAAACCTATTTTATGTTTTTTATGACTCTAATGAGGTTCTGATCATGTACTTTTATGCTGACATTACTTGTATGGACTTCCATAAATGCCTTTATTTTATATGTTTTCAGTGTTTTATAAGTGTTCTGAGAAGGGGAGAGATTACCAATCATGGAATGAGGTCATTTTGGAGTTTTTATATCTATTAAATTCCAAAAAAAATCATGGGATATTTTTAATGTGATCAAACTAGGCCCATTTTCCAAGGAAGTCTCAAACATGCTCAAAATGAGGCTAGGTGGTAAGGTCATTTCTTGGTTTGCATACTTATACAGGGTTTGAGGACCTTAAAATTTAAATTTAAGTTTATGGTGTCATATTAAATTTAATAACACACACACACACACTTTTGGTTTATTTAACATGTGATATAGTAGTCTGGATCAAGAAAATAGGGTCCTAAGTAAGGAGGCCTAATTCAAGAGAGAGAAAGGCACAAAAGATGATCATCCACTCAAAATTTTAAGATGAAATTTTAAATTGAGATATAAGGCCATAATTAGTCATATAAAATTCCCTCATTTTCTCATTATCATATGTAAAACTTTGTACACAAGGAGGTTTTTAGGGCTACAAGGAAACTATAGGCCTAGTGAAGGCTTAAGGAGCAAAACAAATTCTTGAGAGTTTTTCCAAGAACCAAAATGGTTTTATAATACCTAATAACATATTTTGAGCCCATTAATTTATATATTATTCCTTGAAAAATATGCATTTGAGTTTTGGGTCACTTTGACTAATCTAGGCATGGGAAATGAAGAGTTTCAAGACACCTATGCACTTGAATGATGGAATGTTAGGTCAAAGGATTTTATTAAGGCATGTAAAATTTTAAATGATTATTTTTAGATCATTTAATTGATAATTAATATTTTCAAATTCCATTTGTCACTCCTTTCATGCAAATAGGGGCAGTTTTCAAGAAGTTAGTCAAAGTGTCAAGCTAATTTATAACCCCGAAACCATTTGGAAGATTGGAGCTAATTCAAGAGTGAGAAAAATGGAATTGGAGGTATGTTTAAGCTTTTTAATAACTCCCCTTCTTTTTTAACTCATGTAAACTTGTCAATTCTTCTCTACTATGCCTCTCTCTCTCTCTCTCTCTCTCTCTCTCTCTCTCTCTCTCTCTCTCTCTCTCTCTATATATATATATATATATATATATATATATATATATATATATATATATATATATATATATATATATATATATATATATATATATATATATATATAATCATCCACTTTTGGCTAAGTTTGGGGAATACACACATAGTATGGTAAATCACTTCTATATTATGCACTATATTTGCCTTTGAATAAAGATTTAAATATATTTTTTAGTTCATAACTTCTTGTCTAAATGTGTGAAGTAGTGAATAGATGAATGATAAGTGATAACCATCTATCCTTGTGTTCACCTTACTCTTTCATGTTGTGTGCAAGTATTTTTCTATCTAACAGGTCACATGAAGTTTAATTAGTGTCTTTGTCTTTATCTAATTGTAATATAAAGCATTATTCTATAAAATTATACATATTGTTAATCCACCTTGAATAAGTGCATTGCATATCACCTTCATGTTTGAAATACTTATGTTAGAGTAATCTTGATGTTGAAGTCAATCTTGTGAAATCATATTTCATAGTGCATGTTCATAGTAGTCTAGTGGAGATTAAATTTGTGTATCACCTCATTAGGTTTTTTTTAATTCATGTTCTCTCTATCTCTTTTCAACCCTAAATAAGTTAGTAGTATAGGTGATGAGATTCAATAGACAAATCAAGGGAGCTAGCCCTTCAATCTAGATTTTTGCCCTTGCAATAGATAACTCACTCAATTTAGATTAGGCTTAAACTACCTCTCCAAAGGTGAAAAATTGAGTGACAACAATACCCTAATATAATCTCAATAAAAATATGATATAACATAATGTAATATCAACCAAAATAATTATTACTTAATTATGTTCCATAAAAAATATTCTTGTCTATTCAAATGCACCTTAATTTTCCCTTGAAAATATTATACAAAACATAGAAATAAGATTCATATATGGAAAATAAAAAATACATATGCATGCATATGTGTACACACACACACACACACACACACACACACACACACACACACACACACACACACACACACACACACACACACACACATTGATAGAGATAGAGGCTATACTAAAATATATATATATATACTTTTGCTATCAATGTTTACCTTTGATGTCATGGTGATAATTTTCAATGTCTGATCCTATTTTATATGAACTTCTCTTGATCTAAAAAATAGACTTCCTATTCTACTAGATCTACTCCCTCTTTTGTCAAATCCACTCCTATGTTAATTGGGATAAATATTTTTTCAAATCCACTCCACACTCATTTTCCTCCTCTACAAATTTCATTTTGTTCTCTAGCATATTCATTTTTCATGTTATTAATTGAATTAAATTTCTATATAAATTTGTTTATGTGGATTCTAAACAACATTCCACGTTAGAATGTCATGTGGAAAAATCAACATAGAATTAATATCATTGAAATTTTTATGCCAAAATAAATATGAAAAAAAATGATTTCATGGCCAATGTGGTCCAAAACTTTGATGTTTTCCAATTATATTGATACTAATGTCAATTGGGATAAATGTTGTTGTGGGGGGATTTTGATGAGTTGACAAATAACATGGAAGGTTTTGAGATGATTAAGAAATGGCTAAACTAGAACATATAAAAAAATTTTAAATATTAATCATACTTAAAATCTCTCTAGGGTTATTAGATAATACACTAAGGGATTATTTTGATTTTAAATTATATCATAAACTTATTATAATATTCATTAAGAGCTTATTCTAGAGGTATGATGGGATGTATAGGTTAACTATTCTCAACATTAAAAATTAGCATGGGTATTGAAAGATTCATCATCATCAAAACATACATCATTTGTATATTCACATCATTTATTAAAGTGGTGTTGATTTTTAAATCATTAGACACATTTTTGAATTTGTTTTTATTTTCAAGCCTAATTTAGATCTAACAAGAGGTGTTTTTACAATACGGATTATTTTTTACTAAGTCTAGTTCTTCTAATTAGAATCTCAAATCTAATCAATTTTTTAAAATAAATTAGAATTAAGCATGAATAAAAATTAATCTCAAACGAGATTTTATATTGAATATAATATCCTCATATCATATCAACCACTATTAGTTATCCTCATATCATATCAACCACTCTTATTAAATGTAAATTTAGATATAATAATTCACATATCTTGTACCATAATCTAATGAGAGAAGACACATGTGACTAGAAGGGGAATGCATCCTTGCTGATTTTTATAGATTAATAGAGATCAAAGGCATGAGGAGATTAATCTCATATTATTTGGAAGGGGAATGGATACTTTGTAGTTTATCCCAGCCATAATATGACCATTCAATTTTTAGATTCACAAAACATGTTAATATGTGGGATAAATGATCAACTAATACAATATACTTGAGGCATGCAAGTATTTATGATGTTTTAGACATAGATAATAAGAAATAGGGATATTTACCTCACATTCTTAAATTAAATACTTTATGATATATCATTGAAAAAAATCAATTGTAAGTGATGATAGTTACAAAAAATAATATTGAGAAGAGAAATTAATATTATGCTCGATGGATAATTTTAATTTTTTTAGATGTGGTAGTTTAAAATCTAGTTTGTGTTATGATGATAAATGTTGTAACATGTCACAAGTGTGGAGAGTGTCATATAGTGTGATGTGTGTCATAAATATGATAACAAGTCTATGGATTTAAAGTCTCTGCACAAAATTATGGAGACACATGGTATACTATAAAGTCAGTCTCACATGTAGAGAAATTTTGTGACACTATAAATTCCTATGAAATGTTGTAGGGACTAAAACTCATGTGTGGTGATCTGTGGCATTATAGAAGCTATGAATGCTTTAAGCTAAGTTGGGTTAATATTCATGAGATGTGAGTGTTTCATTATGAAATTGCACAAGATTGTAAAATTTGTGAGTAATACATGTTTATTACACAAATATTAAAGTTGTTAGATATTTTAAATGGATGTTACATTATATATATATATATATATATATATATATATATATATATATATATATATTATGAGTGTTACATATCATTGTGCATGTGCACATTATTTCCTAAGTTTTTATCACCAATTTTGGGTGATCCAATCAAACTTAGTGCATAAGATGGTAAAAGTGTTATAATGATAGTGTCTATGTGGGTGTTCCAATCAACCTATACATGACCTTGTGATCATGTGCTACCTCAAAGTTTGGAAATCAATTGAAGCATAAAAAATTAATGTTGATTGTGATGCTATTGATTCAATCAATGAGTGTGATCCAAATTTTAGTGTGTATAAATTTTATGGGTATGTTATGATAGTGGACCATAACACATTTTTGGAAATATTGGGTTGTGATCTAGAAGTTCACTTGGATAAATCATAATGTTAATGAACTATACACTCAAATAATACTTTAGGATTTCTAAGTTTATCGTTCAAGTTTTGAAGTTGTATAGTAAATTTGAAAGGAAGAGGTTTCATAACTTTGTGTGTCTACACATAGATCAAATATGACCCAAAATTTTTTCATTTTTAAGTTGTAAATACCTAATGCCAATTGGGCAAAATGTTATATTGGGTTGATTTTGAAAAGATAACAAAGAATTTAAAATATTTTAAGATGAAATAGAAATGGATCAACTATCACATGCAATGTCTTTCAAAACATTCATCGTTACTATAATATATTGATGGTTATCTATCATAAACTTCTTAGACATTGTACTAAGAGGTTATTTTGAGGAATTTTGGGGGTGTAAAGGTTAACTAATATCAACATTACAATTATCTTGGACATTCAAATATTCATCATCATCAAAACATAAATCATGTATACATTCAAATCATTTACCATAAAAAATTAAGTTTATTTATCTAAAACTAATATAAAAAAAATACATATTTTATTATTATATACAAACATGCAGTGAATTTGTAGTTTTTAAAAATAAATTTATTTTTTATGTTTTTTGGAAATTATTTTTTAAATAATTTTAAAATGTTTATTGGATTCATAATAAGACACATTGATTTGATTCGACCATCCTTCATAACTTCATGTGGCATCTTAGGTGTGCAACATAAATATGTTTATGTCAAGTTGTTTTTGGAAACTCTGAATGGTGTTTCAACTTATTGATTTTAACACTTAGATGGTGGATATATAACTAGTTGGCGCTCAATTAAAATAAAATTATTTATAATAGTTTATCTAGCACAAGATAACCATACAATTCCTAAGGTGGGTTTCAAGGTGACAGAGGTCTTTGGATGTGTTTTTTGGCCTAATAAAGGGTGACGAATGAGGCTTTGATGGGAGTAATTATTTTAAGGCCAACTATATGATGGGCCTTCATTTCAAATCATGCAAGCTCTCCAACAACAAAAAAATTATCCTAAATTTTTTATTCGCATTTTGGAAGTATGGGTTTGTGCATTGGGATTTTTTTTCTACTGGATGGAGCCAAAATTTGTTGAATCTTTTATTTGGATGCTACACTTTGATAGTGCAAAATGTAGAGAGATGGGTTTTTTTGAAAATGTTTATAGAATGTGTCTCATGAATGTCTTTTGGGTGTTATATATTAAAGTTGTAGATGCATTAGATAAAATCTTGGGAGCATAATTGATGGAAGAGAGTAGGAGAGTTAAAGTTAATTTAGAATTGGTGGCCCTATTCACAAGTAATTTATGTATGGTTGTGGCTGATAGAGATCAGGTCAGGGAGCTAGTTGCCTTTTTTGTTTGTCTCGAGTATAGGGTTGAGTTGATTTTTAATTGTTATAGTCTTCCATTGGGCCCTTTTTAGGACCTTCCATTTTCTAGGAAAGATGACCTTCATTTTGTGCCCTTATATTTTTTCATAGTTTTTGAAGCTAGATTTGCCTCCCTAGTTAAATTTTCCCAAGATGTGGAGGAAGTCTACTCAAGTGATGGTGGCGAGAAAGATGTCAAGGGTGTTTTCATTCCTCTTTTATAGGATTTTCTTTCTCTTATCCCTCATCTATATGAATGGTATGCAACAAATAGGTCCCCAAGTAGATTGTAGGCCATCAAATGGTTGGCACATGGCTTTTTTTGTGTTCATTTCTAGGGTTCACCTTGGTGGAATGAGTAGAGGTTAATTTTTAAGGATCAAGGAAGTCATAAAAATAAGTTAATTTTTTATAAGACAACCTATTTTGATGTTTCTTTGGTAGATAATGTGAAGGATTTTGTTGGGTCGAAGGCTGGTGATTATTCACAGGGACAAGTGGTTCAAGTTTTGAAGTCATAGGGGAAGGATTGTATACATAGGCCAAGATATATTTCCAATGTTGTGTGGGAGGAGGATGAAATTATTATTATAAACTAATTGTATGTATTCTATATATGGTTTTTTGTCATTTAATGAGACTAGTGTTTTAGTTTCTAAAATTTAATATAGTTTATGATGGATTAATGTATTACATTATGTTCTTAATATAAAAACCTTGGTTGTGTAAGTTTGGTTGGTATTTTATTTGGTTAAATTCCTTGATTATAATATCATCAAGACAAAACATTTATTTAATTTTGTGTTCTTATGGTAACGGGAAGCGGACCCATAAACCTTGAAATCGATCAAAAAAAAGATAACTATACACTTATTTCATAATTATCTCAAATAAATCTCAAATTGTAAAAAAAATAACCTAAATCAATGAGGGATTTTATAACTCATTCAATAATTGTTTGGATAATATTTCACACAATCACAAAACTATTATGTATTCTCATAAATTATCAATCTTCTAAAATTAGTTGCATCTTAAAAATAAACTTTATGAATTATATTTTAAATTGAGAAGATCAAGAGATTGAATATAAAATATTACTATTATTAAATTTAAAATAGGTATTCAAGTTGTATATACAAAAGTATAATGTTCTTCTTCTTTATAAGGTCATTAATAATTCCTTTTATTCCTCCTTTTGTCATGTAAATAATTGAAGGGCACATTCATAAAACTTAAAATTGTATGTTTCATGACAATAATGATCATGATGTAATTTCATGTCCTAAAAATTTAATATTCATGCAATTATTTATAAGATTTTAATGTAACTAAGGTGTTGAGGAACACTCTTAATGACTAGAAGATAAATCAGATGGTGACTCTAAAGTTGGGTAAATTGAGTGTGAATTAGATTAAAATGGTCCAATTTATGAACACTTACTCTTGTGTTGTATTCATGAGAGAGAAAATTTGAAATTATAAAATAAAATGACAAGTATATAAAGAGAACACTATCGCAAAAGATATTTCTCTTGAAAAATATTTTGTTCCTCAAACAATACCCCAACCTAAATCTATTCAAAATACTTCATCATCATGTGTTTTCCCCAAGCCTATCACACCTATCTCTCCATCTATGTATTCTCTCATTAAATTTAGAAAAAAAAAATCACAAATTGAATATTTTCAAGGAAAAAAATTGTTGTATCTTTACAAATTCTAGTAACTTGCTCTCCCATTACTAATGTTAAATTTTTGAATGGTCTAGGATTGTCATTTACTAAAAACATGGCTACATTTTGTTATTTTGAGTAAAAAATTCCCTCACATTATATGGCTTAAATGTACCCTAGCCTATATTATCCATCTTTAGATTCATTCCTTCGAAAGAGAGTAAAAATTACTATCATGGTGGTCAACATATACCAAAAAATTGCATAATATTGTTTAGTCCCAACTTGTGCAATGATATTGGAGGATAAAATCAATTAGATTAGTCTCATGCCATTATAATTCACCTATAATTGAAACAAAAAGAGACATACATAATTTAGATATATAAAGACCACCATTCTTATATTCTATACTTAAAAACTAGTCTTGGTACTTATATGATCAATGTCACTAGATGAGATCAATATCTAAGAATTCATTGAGAAAAATATCAAGAATAAAAGGAGATGATGATTTTCTGAACTTATGTAATGTTATGGTACTTTTTCAATTACTCATAGTTTTGGAACTATGTAGTGTTGATATTTCCTCAAAAGAAGTTACATTATAAATTTGACTTCCACTAAGGTAATGAAAGCATTCTCAAGAGATGAGACAAATACCTCCTTTATGATAATATTTTCTTATATTTTGCCCATAATTATAATATTTTAATTAGTGTGTTCTTAGATATTCTTCTAGCAGACCATCAATGTATTAAATTTAACATTAAATGGTCTACTCCACTAGAAAATATTTTTAATAAATAGTTTTATGTCACCACTTCACATCTATAGGATGAGAAAACCCTCACTCACATTAAATGGATTTGGAACCTTGTGTTGTGCACCACTAATTCCTCTAGTTGGATAGATTGGTGGGAGGCTTCATTTTTATTCATAGACACTTTTCTTTAAGTGTTTGGAAAATAATTATCCTTTTTTAGGAAAAAAAACAACTTTTTTTATCTAAGGGAATTCAATCAAGTTTCTCTAGAGTTTTAATAAGACCCCTTGAATAAAACTCTAAAAAATAAAGTTGGTGAGTTGAGGTAAAAATTAATTTGGTAGGGTTTCATCAAGATTTTGGATCCTAAATTTGAACTTGTATTCATTAGCTTAGGGTTGGGGATTGAGTCCAAATAATTTATTAGTAAGTTAAGAACTCATCACTTTATTATAAAAAATGATATAAAATAAGATAGTGACTATATCACAAGTGTTAGGACATTCTAAAATCCTTTTCAAATCATTATAAGAGATTTTTATAAGCACAAACCCCTTCCAAAGAGTGGGATGTTGCCTTATATAATTGATTTGATGTAATCACATGTAATCTCACGCAAATCCAAATAATATCATGTTAAATTCCTTCATTTGTTGAATAAATTTTTAATTCAGTCATAGATATGGCTCATGACAAAACCCTGGGCATTGATGGTTTTTCTTGTGAGTTCTACCAATGCTTGTGTGAATGTGTGGAACCTAATTTTCACAAATTTTATTTGGATTCCATGACCAATGTTTATCTTGATAATATTATCAAAAAAATACAACATAAAATTCATCCCTAATGCTAGGTATTATCAGGTAATCACCAACTAAATACCTAAAATCTTATTCAATGTATCCTACAATATTATTATTAAGACCTATTTAACCCTAAATTTATAAATGGCAGTATATGGTTAAGAATATAGAATTATTTATTTCACAATGGTGATAAAATAGTTTATAATATGTGAATTAATTTCAAACTCAAATAAATGAATATTCTAATTTATAATACTAAGATATGCTAAATATAGAAATCACTAAATTTAAAAGATGTTCAAATTATTTCAATATTGAATAGAAATGATACTTAGTTAGGTTTATAGTGAGCAGGTAGATATAGAATAGAAACTAGTGTAAAGTATATAGGATCAGTATTTTGGATTAGTCATCAAATTATAGAAATTATACTTTTGTAGTCGTGGACACTACCATCAGATCTAGAGACTACCATAGATGATAGTGTTTGATTGTGATATAGGTGTCCAGTATAAAATAATGGTTAGATCTAGATGAGACAAAATTCATTATTATAGGTTTTCTATCACCTTCTTACTTACATATTTAGATATGGGATATAGTTTTTCACTCTTTATTTATTGATCAAAACCTAGCTCTTCACCCTTAGAATGGATTTATTAAAATGGATTAGTAGGATCATGGTGTCGAGCTAACCCCAAATACCCCTATGTCAGTGGGAATTTATTATATATCTAATACTCCAAGAAGGGACTTAGACTCATGTTGTTTTCCACTGTGTGTGGGAAAGTGTATGCGCAGGGGTGTAATATACTATGTGATGATGCATGCAGTGATCTAGATTGTAACATGACAAATATCACTCATGGGATACTATTTTAATGATTCAGACCTAAAATATGGCTACTCTTATGTTTGACATGAAAACATCGATTAATAATATATAATAGCTTGGTTTTGTACTTGATAAATTTAACTTTAGTAGATTTTTTTTTGGTATTTGATAGATCATGAATGAGAAGGTTTAGAGTTATATTTATACCACACCTTTTTAAAATATCTCATGATAGGGTTTAATAAAATAAATAAGCTGACCCATAGGTTTTGAAACATTTTCAATTTGGATTACTTTTGGCAACTAAACACTAGATAAAGATCTATACACTACCATTAGTGGTAGTGTCCCTTTGCGGCTAGTAGTGTCCATAAAGATAAAAAATAGGTATGAATCTGAAATTTGATAGTGAAGGATGTTTATCAAGTTTTAATATTTATGTGTAGTACAAGAGACCTAGGATATCAAAATTATATGGATCAAATTGAGAGATAAGTATTTAGGCATAGTGAGATGGAAAATGTGAGCCTTTCGATAGTAAGAAGGTCTAGAATTGAAGGGTAAATCCCTTGATGATATTTTTCAAATGTACAAGACTGAGATGCTATAGATATTTACTTTTATTAGTTTCATTTCCCCCCTTTAATTTATTAATGTATAAGTATGAGATTAGTTGGTTAAAGGAAATACATTCATATTTGGGTGTGTATAACACACATTGCCTTTATTTAAACCCACTTTAAGTTATTTGATGGTATATGACCTGTAACTAAGAACATGTTATAATATAAATCATGTTACCTCTTAATGTTTTGACTTAGTAATGATGCTTCCTTAAGAAGCCTTAGAGTTGGAAAAGGTTCAAACCTGGACCTTAAATATTTGAAGAGGGATATTGGAAGGTATTATTCCCCCAACACATTTTAAGAATGAGTTTTAACAATATCATTAAGATAATTATATATTTTTTACACAACTCAAGTGTGAATACATACATATATATGGTGAAGATGAGTGATTTAATCAACCTATCCTATAAATCTAGTGAGATTAGATGATTTAATTATTCTAATCTATAAATTTGGTAAGGTTGAGTGATTTAATCACTTCAATATATAAAATAAAACCATTAATATAGTAGAAAAGACTCAATAATAATAATACATCTTAGTGTAATCAATGTGTCTTAATTAATAGTATAATTGATAACTTTTATAATTTTGGTACAATGGTATGGTATATGTACCTCTAATATGTCTAATCTAGAGTATATGTTTCATAAATATTAAAAACTATTAAAAATTGGTGCAATGTATAGGATTATGACCTAAGTGTGTATTTGAATGATGAAACTAAACTAGAGATTGTACAAGTGTGGAGGTCATGTATTTATGACATGCCCTAATTAATGTCTATAGCTAATAAGTGAGTAAATGTGGAGGTCATATTTTTTGACATGCTCCCACTAAAATCTAGAAATGTTGAGAAGGTGTACAAGTTTGGAGGTCATGTTTTTATTACAAGTCCCCACTAAAATCTAAAAATTGTGAAAATGTGGAGGTCATGCTTCTATGACAGGCCCCCACTGATATGCCCCCATTTTGAGGTGAGGGAAATAAAATCGGGTAGTTACCTTACCTCAAAATGATAAGATGGTTATATAATCTATGTATGAACTATGTAGCATAGAAGGATAACACGTCAAAGTAAATATATAAATTAGGCTCATAGTATGAAATGAAATCAAGTCAATAAGATGCATGATATAGATCATGGAAATGTATAGAGATTAACAGTACAATATCATAAAGTAATCAAGCACATACACAATAATACTTAATATAATTCAAATGAATGGTCCAAAGATATCTCATATAATGGGCATGTTCAAATTCCATAAAATCAAAAGGGAAAACATAATTAAATTTCCAATCAACATGGAATGACATATTTAAATGTCCAAATAGCTTACAATGACTTATTTGAATGTCCAATCAGCATAAAATGGCACAAGGGCCAACAGGCAAGGAACATATTCAAATGTTTGATAAACTAGACAATAAAAACCAATTTAATACACTCAAGTAAGTGACAATGTTAATATATGAAGCATAATCATATTATACTAGTCCCTACATATATGTGTTCGAAAAAAACTATGTAGCATGGTATATCAAGTATGATATGAAATATATAAGCATGGATATATAAATGTGTAAGTATTAGTATATAATATCAAACATGATAATGTAGATATGATCATAAAGTATATACATCATGTATCAATCATCATCAAATAAGCATATGCCCCCAATGTCCTATATGGCATGGGTAGAGGAGAGGTCCAACACCTATAAATGCATAGATCATGTGTCTAGGTATGCTTGTATTACACTCAAATATGCATGAAACATATGTGTATATAAGAAATAAATGGTATTTTATATAATAACATAAATAAAACAACATGTATGCCAAGTAGCTAATAAAATTTAGGGATGCTAAATATTTATGTATTTTTGAATTATTTGAATGTTTTTGTATTTTTTAACATATTTTATTTTTTGTATTTTTGGAATATTTGAAATTAAAATTTTATACTATAATATAATATAATGGATGCTCATAGGTAGATCCAAACTTGGAATATTGTATATGAAACTAGTGGTACTACTAAGGAGCATGTGTAGATATCAAATCTAGATCTGTAAAATATGTGGTATCATACATATGTGTAATAGGACTCTATCATAGTGAAAAATAGATATAATTAGTAGGGTTTCATGGAACCTATATATTATTATTAGTTGTTTTATATAGAGTAAGATTAATTGGAACATGTTTAGTTGCTCTAAGTAACTAAGTATGGTGTGCGAGAGTAGATGAAGATTTTATGGAATTTATTGTGTATCTCTGGTGTAAATTCCTCTCAAGTATGGGTTGTCGAAGAAATGGAATCACCTATTTTTTATCCATTCATGAAGGATACCTTAGTATGTTTTATAATTATTTGTCTTGGAAAAAACTTATCTTGTTCAACTAGATGTTCATATGGAATTTTAAAAATTATGACTACTCTATTGGTATGAATGTATGTATTACACCCATACACTATGGAGGGTAATGCATGGAGTTTATGTATCCAAGGTCATAAAAATAACATATAAAATAATATTATATATGGTATAACTAAAAACTTTATAACCACATGTGTTGGACCAGCCTATAAAGGTAAATCAATCTCACCAATAACATGTTATGGTCTTCCATTGAATGCTCTGACCATTTTAGTCAAAGGGTATAAATCATCATATGTATATCCCAAATGTGTAAATAATGTAATCATACATATGTTATCCCTATCATCATTATCTATCATATAACTATGGATAGGTTTATGGTCAAGAAATTCTTGAAAAAATAATGAATGAAGATCAAAGTCATCATACACTATTTCAATGTCATCAAATGTAATAGAATATATGTAAACCATATAATATATTATGTGTGTATAAGTGAAAAAAATTAAATATAATTGGTGCCCATAATTTGATGGATTAGGTTGTGCATTGTATTCCATTTTCACTTTTGGATCTTTACATAATATATTGTAAAGGATTGTTAAATATTTTTAGATTTTGGTGATCACTAGGTTGTGAACTTGAATCCTTTGTAGGATCATCAAAGATAATATTTTGGTCATGAATGAGATCTTGTATATTATTCTTTAAGTTATAATTTTTTTTTGTAGAATTTCCATGCCCTTGGTGATATTCATAATATGCATTAGCATCATATCTTTTGGGTATATGTTAACTTATATCAATCTCTATGGGAGGAGGGAGAGATATGAAATGAAAATTCACAAGATTTTGAAGTAAATAAGTTGGATACTTTGTTAATCAGGTAAATTATCTCTTAGGTGCATTGTAAAATATTATTTTATTAGGTTGATGTGACTTGTGTTAATCATTTTGGTTGTTTCCTTTTATGTTTTGTAGATTTAATTATATAGCTTAGTTTGATATGAAACTTGGTATTGGATGTAGCTAGTGTTTTTTATACATACCTAATATTATTTAAGTAAATAAATTTCATTTCATGATCTTGAAAATATGGCATAAGTCATTAAAATATTTGAAATTTTATAAAACAATGGACTCATGTAATGGGGCAAGAAATATTTTCTTGAAGATGTCTTACAGTTCTTTATCATCCATTGAATTTGTCATTTTGATCAGCATTATTTTATATCTCAAAACATATCATTGATAGGTTCAATTATTCCTTGTTTAACATTTTAAATTTCAACATATGACATATATTTAGTGATGTTGATATATAAATGTCTTTGTAACTGATCAACTAGATTTTTTAATGCTCTCAATAATTATAGTGGTAAATCATAGAACAGTCATAAAGCATAGACTTTTAGGATTATTAGAAATAATTTTGTCAAAATTTTATCATTGGTGGCATAATCAATACATGTCGCATAAAAATATCAAATATGTTTTTCAAGATCACCCTTTCCTTAATTAAATGTGAATTTGTGTGCAACAAAACTAGTTGGTAAAGGGTGAAAATAAATTTTGGATTCAATAGGATTATGTAGCACATATTTTGAATTAATAGCATAAGGTGACTTCATATAATTTTTATCAATTTTGGTAACCTTATCATATAAATTTTTTATAGTTTTTACAATATCTTGCATTTTTTGTTGTTAAGGTTCGAAGTTAGAGAAGTCACCAAAGCTAGTTTCTCCTTGTTTGAGTTTATATATACATTGAAACCATTAATTGATTTTAAGTTCTAATAATCATATGGAGGATATAGTAATATTAAGATTTTTTTTAGGGAATAATGGTGTAAAAACATTCCCCCACTAGGTATTGGAAGCGATCATGTGCTTAAAGGGAGAGAAATAGGAATATGGGGATGCCCCATACCTATAATAGAAGGATCAATCTATGAATATGGTTGTTCATCTATTATTTTTTTATTTTATTTTCCAATATGGTTTTGTGGATATCATGAAGATATTCAGGGTTTCGATGGATACACTCTTGAAACATATCAATAGCTTGTACTTACTCTTGATCTACGTGTGCATGTTCATTATTTTCATTACATTTTTTGTTTTCATGATCATAATCATTTTATATGATAACCTCTTCATAATTTTGTTCAGTTACATTATTGGAACTTTCAATAGGCATATGATTTGATACTTCATTTGTTTGAGCCATATCGGGTGGAAAAAGAGGAAGGTCCAAGTGTTCACTAGAAACACCACCTAATCTAGGGATATGCCTAGGTTACATATAGCTAATAGAATAGATCTAGAAAAAATAGAAAGGAAGACATCAAGAGGCTAAATATCTTAGGGTAAGCTAGGGTTTTCATAAAGAGACAAAAAGGTTGATTTCACCAAATGTTTAACCCTAAATTTAGATATGGTGATATAATTTTAGGAATATAGAAGCAGTTTAAGCACAAGGGTAATAAAATAATCTATATTATGCCAATTAATTTCAAACTCAGATAAATAAATATTATGACTTATAATACTAAGATATGATAAATGTAGAAAGCACTAGATTTGAACTATGTTCAATTGATTATAATACAAAAGATAACTTATACTTAGTTGGGTTTATATTATGTAGACAAGTCTAGACTAGAAACAAGTGTAAAGTATGCATGATCAGTATTCTAGATCAATTATCATATTATAAAAATTATACTTTTGTAGCCATGAATAGTACCATTAGATCTAGACACTATTATTGATGCTAGTGTCTAACTGTGACATAGGTGTCTAGTATAGAATAATGGTTTGATTTGGATGAGACCAAATTCTTATTATAGATTTTTTTTCCTTTCTACTTGTGTATTCAGATTTGAGATACATGATATCACTCTTTACCAATTGATCAAACCATATTCCATCACCATTCTCCACCCTTGGAAAGAATTTGCTAAAAATGGGTTAGTGGGCTCATGGTGTCAAGCTAACCCAAAAGACCCTTGTATCAATGGGCATTGTCTACATGTCCAACACTCCAAGGAGGGCCTTAAACTTGTGTAGTTATCTGTATATGTGGGAAATTATGTGAATACAGGTTAAATATACTATATTATGATGCATGTAGTGTTCTAACTTGTAACTTGTCAAATATCACTCATGAGGTTCTCTTTGAATGCTTCAAAAATATAATATGGTTGTTCATGTGCTTGATATGAAGATATAGATGAATAGTAGGTGTATTCTTGGTATTTGTTAGGTCTTTAATGGGAAGGCTTTGACATGTATTTACACCACACCTTTTGAAAATATCTCTTGGTAGGGTTTAATAAGATAAATATGCTAACCCATAGGTTTTGAAACATTTGTAATTTGGATAACTTTTGGCAACTTGACACTAGATAAGGATATAGACACTACCATCGATAATAGTGTCCCTCTATGATTGGTAGTGTCCAAAAGGATAGTAAATAGGTATGGATTTGAAAATTATATTAAAGTATTTTTATCAGGTTTTAAGATTTATATGCAGTATAAGAGACTTAGTTCATCAAAATGTTATAGATCAGACTAAGATGTACTCATTTGGGCACAATGAGATGGTTAATACGAGCATTTTAGCAATAGGGAGGTATAGAACAAAAGGATATAGCCCTAATTGATATTTTTAAAATGTACAAGATTAAAATGCCATTAATATTTAGTTTTAATATATACAAGACCTTGGAACTAATAATTTATAACTTTTTAATTATTTATAAAGCCTTATCAAACTTGTTTCATCTAAGGTAAATACTAATTGGACAACATTATAGAAGTCTAAGAAGGGATGGAAAGGTCTCACACCTCTAAAAAGAAAGATTTATTTTTCAAAATAGACTTTAAAAAAGATTTGAATAGGATATAATGGCCTTATATTCTTACTATATTAAAATCCCTAATTTTTTTTCAAAAGTTTGTTCACTTTGTTAGGACTCTCTTTCAATATGTTTATGTTTGTCTCACTATCAATGGCCATCATCCATATAGTTTTGATCTCTTTCACTCTATTTGGTAAGGATTAACTCTAGCCCCCTCCCCATATATCCTCACTGAGGAAGGTTTTTTTAATATTTTGGGAAAATATGCCTCTAAAGGCTTACTCATTAGATTTAATATGCCATAAAACTATTTAAAATAACTCTTAAATGGACACTTTTTATATGAATTTTTATTTATTTTAGTAGAATATGAAATGGTGGTCGATAATGGCATCGATGTATTCATATATTTTTCTAGGATTCAATGGGTTAAGATGCATTGATATAAGCAATCCCATAGACCTATGCTCAATTATGATGCAAAAAGCATAGGCCAACTTCTAGAGGCCATAACTTTTGATCTGTAGATCCATTTGAGCTCTTCCACATGTCAAAATGATCATCTCCAAAAAAACAATTTTGTCATAATCCAATATTTCCACTTAGAGGAATTTTTTTAAAAAAATTAGAGGCCAAATGAGACCATCTGAGGGTCTAAAATTATAGTTTATTGATTTTTTTAAGATTTTTCTATTTTTAAAAATTATATATTTTTATGACCAGATGTGAACTTAAATTTAAATTAATCAAATAGGATAATTTTTGTGTTTATAGTGTTTTGGTATATTTATAGAGGAACATGTGCTTGTATGCAAAACTTACTAAAAATAACAGCTACTAAAAATAGAAGTTTTTTTAGGATTTTTTTTGAATTTTTTCATGTCAACTCTATTTATAATTTGAGGCTTATTTAAGAATGGTTTGGGTTGTAATTAAATAATTAAATTGATATGAATAAATTTTGAGTTATTATTTAATATCTTATCCTATTGGTAATTTTATTGTATTAATGGTTTTTTGGTTCCATTATCTGGTATCAGAGCAAGGTTGAATCTTGGAGGAGTACAAAATGGAGAGAGGGTGAGGAGGTATTGCACAAATGAACTAGACTATAAAATAATTGTAGTAGCATGTGTAATAATTAATATAGGTTATCACCAATCAAATAATAAGATAAAGTGGTGATGAAGCCAAAGAAGACACAAATCATGATGAAGAAATTTAACAAGAAGAAGAACATCAAGATCAACCACCATCTATGGAAGAGAGGATGGTTCAGGATTTAGAAGGAAGGAATGAAGGAATCAATGTTGATGTTATAGATTATGGAGGCATTTTAAAACTATAGGATTTGATGGATTGGATGAATAACATGAAGAAGTTATTTGAGTGGAAGACTATGAGAGAAGACAAGAAGGTAAAGTTTGCATGAACAGAATTGAAAGGTCATGCAATGATTTGGTGGGATCACTTTTAGAAAGAGAGATAGATAAAAGGTGAAGAGAACATTAATTCATTAAAAAATATGGAGAATAAGCTGAGGGATAAATTTATTCTTATGGATAATGTGCAAAACTTATACAAAATATTTCATATTTTGAGGCAAAAATATCACAATATACAAGAGTATACAGATGAGTTTTATAATATTTTTATACAAGTGGAGCATGATGAAAAAAAAGAGAAAATGGATACAAGGTATGTAAATGGTTTGAAATTTAATTTTCAAGATTAATTAAACATACATAGAATACTTAGTATGGAGGAGGCTTATCAATTAGCTTTGAAGGCAGAAGAAAAACAAACTAGATATAATTTCAGAAGAATGTATCTTGGTCCAAGAAGAGGTGGATCCCCTCTAATAAGGGGATGAGGTGGCTTTAATACCACTAGAGGTGGGTATAATACCAATAAATGTGAATCATCACGTGCTATAAAAAGGCAAGATGAGAATAGGCAAGGATTTCAATACCAACAAAGAGGAAGAGGGTTTCAGAGAGGATGAGGTTATTGTGGTGATAGAGGATGGTTTCAAAATCATCGTAGATCTCATGTTTTTTATATAAGTGGAGAAGAAAGGCATAGATAATTTGAGTGTCAACACTATCAATATCAAGAAATGAGGCAAGAGGATCATCCAAGAGTGAATCTAGTTGAGGCTGAGATGGAAGATCAAAATACTGAAGTTGCACCATTATATGTTGGAGAGAATCTCATGATGAGAAGAATAATGATCAATCTAAGAAAGGAAAAAGTATAGAATAAACAAGGTTGTGATGCATTTTTGTGATCAAACATTTTTTTAATAAGGTTTACTTCAAGTGGAAAGGTATGCAAATTAATTATAGATGGTGGTAGTTTTGAAAATATAGTTTCTAAAGAAATGATAGAGAAACTAAATTTACAATGTGAAAAGCATCCTAATCCTTATCAGACTTCATGTTTTAAGAAATGGAATGATGTTACAATAGATAAAATGTGCTTAATCAAGTTTTCTATAGGAAAAACTTATAATGATGAATTGTGGTGTATTGTTATTCTAATGGATGCATGCCATTTGTTATTGGGGATACCTTGGTAATTTGACAAGAAAGTAATTCATGATGGAGTAAAGAACACATCCAATTTTTGGAAAGGAGGTACAAAGGTAGTTTTGTTACCTCTCAAATATGAAGAGAAGATAGTAAGCATTCTCTCTACTAAATAATTTTTCTAAGATATGAAGGTAATAGGTTGTTTTTATGTATTAGTAGCAAAGAATGAAGACACAAAAATGGTGGAAATAACAACAAAAATAGAAAGAGTGTTGAAATAATATGCATATGTTATTCCTGATGAGTTACCAAATGGTTTACCACCAAAGAGAGATATTCAACATCACATTGATTTGATTCTAAGATCAGATCTACCCAATCAAGAAGCTTATAGGATGAGTCTAATAGAACATATAGAATTAAATAAATATATTAATGAACTATTAAAAACTAATTTGATAAGGGAGAGTATTATTTTACATGTAACACCAGTATTTTTAACTCCAAATAAAGATGGAGGATGGAGAAAATGTGTGGATGGTATAACAATTAGTAAAATTGCAATCAAGTATAGATTTCCCATACCTCATTTAGATGATGTGATGGATGTGCTTATAAGAGAAAAATATTTTACCAAGATTGATCTAAGGAGTGGTTATTATCATATTCAAATTCATGAAGGAGATGAGTGTAAAACTACATTCAAGACTAGGGATGGCTTATATGAGTGGATGGTGATGCCCTTAAGATTATCTAATATACCTAGCACGTTTATGAGGATGATGAATACAATACTATGAGAATATATTGGTAAGTTTGTGGTTGCTTATTTTGATGATATTTTGAGATTTGGTAAGACTAAATAAAAACACTTACAACATTTGAAAATGGTACTAGATTTGTTAAGAAAGGACAAGTTGTATGCAAATTTGAAGAAGTGCAAGTTTGGTATTTTTGGGATTTGTAGTTTTAGTACATGGTGTGAGAATAGATGAAGAAAAGATAAAGTTAATTTTTGAGTGGCCTATTCCGAAAAGAATTACAGAGGCAAGAAGTTTCCATATTTTAACAACCTTTTATACAAAATTTATTAAAAAAATTAGTAGTAGTGTGGCACCAATAATAGATTTCATGAGAGGTAAAGAATTTACATGGACTAGAGTAGCCACAGAAAGCTTTGAATTTTTTAAGAAGATTATTGAAACACAAATTTTATCATTGCCAAATTTTAACAAAGTGTTTGAGGTTGATTGTGATGCTTCATTTATGACAATTCATGTTGTGTTGAGTCAAAAAAGAAATCCAATGGCATATTTCAATGAGAAATTAAATGAAGTAAGAACAAAGTATTCTAATTGTGATGTTTAACTTTATGAAATTGTTCAAGCATTAAGACATTGGAAGCATTACTTGGTGCCTAAAGAGTTTATCCTATTTATAGATCATGAGGCTTTGAAGTATGTGAATACACAAAAAAGGTTGAATAGTAGGTATGCAAAGTGGGTATCTTTCTTGTAGGGGTATACTTTTGTGTTGAAACATATTGATAAGGGAGAGTATGATTTTACATGTAACACCAGTATTTTTAACTCCAAATAAAGATGGAGGATGGAGAAAATGTGTGGATGGTATAACAATTAGTAAAATTGCAATCAAGTATAGATTTCCCATACCTCATTTAGATGATGTGATGGATGTGCTTATAAGAGAAAAATATTTTACCAAGATTGATCTAAGGAGTGGTTATTATCATATTCAAATTCATGAAGGATATGAGTGTAAAACTACATTCAAGACTAGGGATGGCTTATATGAGTGGATGGTGATGCCCTTAAGATTATCTAATATACCTAGCATGTTTATGAGGATGATGAATACAGTACTATGAGAATATATTGGTAAGTTTGTGGTTGTTTATTTTGATGATATTTTGAGATTTGGTAAGACTAAATAAAAACACTTACAACATTTGAAAATGGTACTAGATTTGTTAAGAAAGGACAAGTTGTATGCAAATTTGAAGAAGTACAAGTTTGGTATTTTTGGGATTTGTAGTTTTAGTACATGGTGTGAGAATAGATGAAGAAAAGATAAAGTTAATTTTTGAGTGGCCTATTCCGAAAAGAATTACAGAGGCAAGAAGTTTCCATATTTTAACAACCTTTTATACAAAATTTATTTAAAAAATTAGTAGTAGTGTGGCACCAATAATAGATTTCATGAGAGGTAAAGAATTTACATGGACTAGAGTAGCCACAGAAAGCTTTGAATTTTTCAAGAAGATTATTGAAACACAAATTTTATCATTGCCAAATTTTAACAAAGTGTTTGAGGTTGATTGTGATGCTTCATTTATGACAATTCATGTTGTGTTGAGTCAAAAAAGAAAGCCAATGGCATATTTCAATGAGAAATTAAATGAGGTAAGAACAAAGTATTCTAATTGTGATGTTGAACTTTATGAAATTTTACAAGCATTAAGACATTGAAAGCATTACTTGGTGCCTAAAGAGTTTATCCTATTTATAGATCATGAGGCTTTGAAATATGTGAATACACAAAAAAAGTTGAATAGTAGGTATGCAAAGTGGGTATCTTTCTTGTAGGGGTATACTTTTGTGTTGAAACATAAATTAGGAAAATGGAATTAGGTAGCTAATGCATTGAGCATGAGATTAACATTATTAACTACTATGGTGAGTGAAGTAGTTTGATTTGAAGCTATCAAAGAATTATATGATACTAATCCATATTTTGTTAAGGTAGTTTAGCAGTGCATGAATCCATTAATAGGTGGGATAGAAACTAATCATGGTGAGTATCTTATATAATAAGGTTATCTCTTCAAAGGTAAATAATTATGCATTCTATTTGGGTCTCTATGAGATAATATAATAAGATAATTACTTAATGGAGGTTAGGCTGGACATTTTGGTAAGATGAAGATAATAGCTTTGGTGGAGGAAAAGTATTTTTGGCCGAAGATGAAGAGATGTGACAAGGTATGTTTTTAGGTGTAGGTTAATTTTAGGTGGCTAAAGGACATGCATAAAATACTAGACTATACATTTCATTATTGGTTCCAAGAGGACCATGGATAGATTTGAGTATGGATTTTGTGTTTAGATTACCAAGCACACAGAGAGATAATGTTAGCTCTAGGAATTTTTATGAGGCTAGCTCCTTAGATTTTCAAAATTTATAACTTTATCTCTAAAACCTAAGAATTTGTTGGGATGAAAATGGAAAATAAGTTTGCATAAAGTAAAACCTATTCTATGTTTTGGTGATGCACTAAGAATTTATCAAACCCACTCATAATCTTAGACTATTTAACACACTAATGAATTATGAAACAAAATAATGCAATGCTTACTATGATTCTATGCAAAAATATTTTGTATAGAGATCTATTTGATATGCTCAAACTAGGGAGTGATGAAAATAAGTTTTAGTTAAATACACTTAAGTTTAGCTATCTACTATATCTTTGAGAGATCAATGTTGAGACACACTATATGACCTGTAAAGAAGATTTTTAGCACTTAGGTTGGGTTTGGACATATAAAAGGAAGATAACATTCATAATTTCATATTAAGAAAACATAGAAAACTAAATACAAATTATCAAAATGACTTAAAAATGCTATATTCACTACTCCAAGAGGTGTCAAATATAATTATGGCAAAGTCTAGTCATACCATCCTGAGGGATCCTAAATAATATCTTGAAGGTTATACTTATAGCATAAAGAAAGTAAGAGAGAGGGTATTTTGGCATTAAAAAAGTGGAGGAAAGACCTCTAGATCAAGGAGTGAGGTGGTAGCATTTGATTATCTTTTTCATTCATGTCTTGATCAATAAACATATCTCTTATTATCCCACTAATCCTTGAGCTCCTTTCATTGGATGAGAGTGTTCTACTAGATACAAGGGTTTATTACATGATGATCAAGTCTATTTGATCATAATAAAACCCCCTAACCTCCTCTCCAAGTAGTATCTCACCACCTCGGGACCCTAAGTCCACTCGTTGTGATCATGAGGATCAAATCCTTGAATCCTAATACTAACAAACATGTCATGCCTTAGGTGGTGGAGTATCTAATTTTTTGATGATGGGCACCCTTGCATTTATCTCATATTCGTTCCTTTTTTATATTTGGATCATAGGTCCCACCTATAGTTAGAAAACCAATCTAAGGACATCGGGTTTCCTATAGTCTTTATAATAAAATATACCCATAGATCATTTAACACCTTTTATATTATAATAGGTTCAAATAAACCTATTATATCTCTATGAAGACCAAGAGCTCATATATGCATAGATCCTTCTTTAACCTAGAGAACCAATCATAAGAAAGAACCTTGTAAGATCTAACTTATCAAACCAAAGATCAATAAGCTCCAACATTGGTCCCTTCATATTCTCCATGCTTGATTACATCAACTAGAATACTCTATGGCATTTGAACGAGCTTCAATGGCATCAAGAAAATCATGCAAAACCCTGATTTCTATGGTTAAAAATGGATTCTTGACCTCCATAAAAAATCCTAGGCTCACCTTCACTCTAATTGGTTATCAAAATCTGACTTGGATTTTTGACACATTGACCTAACTCATTTCATCAATTTCCTTGTGTACAGGTACCCATGAGTCATCGATCTTCTACTAATCGAATGCACTTGTGCCACTTGTTATGCACCCATTCACCCTTGAGGTTCACTGACCATTTTGACTCATACTCAATATTATATCCAAGGGTAGATGCAATGTAGACCATTGATCAACTAAGACCCATTGTTTGAAAGCCAACAGCTAGTCTATGGTCCTAAAATTGACAACCTTACTCTTATTAATTGACATCCTCACTCCTATTAATTGACATTCATGTAACCATAATTGATGGTTTTACGATCGTCAAATTTAATATCAATAGGATTATCTTTCTCTATCTTTAAATTTGATGTTTGTGTGACCATCATTCAATATTCCATAGAATGTGATTGACATCCTGTGGACTATCAAATTTAAACATAGATAGATTTTCACCTGAGCTATAATTTGACATTTGAAGGAATGCCCCATGTTATAGGTTCATTTTTATCAACTTTAAAGGATTGGATATTGAAGTGCAAGAATCATGGAGGCATCAAAATTTTAAAAGATCTTCTTAAGGTCAAAAGGGACAAACCCATTTGATCCACTAGTCCTAGGAGCTTCTGAAGTAAAGATATTCAAATTTTAATATGGTTGATCCATAACTAATTCTATGTGACACCTTGGTGATGGCCAAGCTTAAAAAACTAATTATGTGAAACTTAGTAGAAATGCTTGAGAGCCCAACTTTGCACATGTGTAACTCTATTTGCGCTTCGGTGGAGGACCTCAAACTTGGCACATAACAACCTAGGACCAAGGTGAATATACCCATGTGATCAATTTCACTTGTAACTACCACATGTGTGAGATATATTTTTTTGAAGATGCTCACTCGACTCTATTAGAACCTTCTTAAAAATGGTTAAGTATGGGAAAACATGTAAAATGTGATTGAGAGTCTAACTTTTGACCTTTATCAATTTTGATGTGCTTGAGTGAAGGACTTGAGATTTAGATCATATGATCTTGGCACAAAATTAAATAAACCCATATGACTAATTATCCTTGACTCATCCACATGTGTGAGATCTAGCCTCAAAAAACTTCCCACTTATACTTTCTATAATTAGACCCAAGATGCCTAGGTAAATACAATGAAGAACTGGAAGAATACCAGGACCTTCCTAAGTCATTCCATGCACTCTTAACACCTTATGGGCACTCCAAAACTCTGGACCATGTTACAAATGTTTAAAAATAGATGAAAACTTGTATGGTATCTTTTACTTCACATTCTTGGACCCCTTTCTAAGCCTTAGATCTACTTCTTCATCAAACCATGCAAGAACTTCTTATGTGGGCCAAAATTGGCCAACAATAATGATTAAATTTTTATTATTATAGGTAGATATTTTAAAATGGTTCATTTCATTACATGTAAGAAAACCAATGATGCCACTAGAGTTGTAGAATTATTTTTTAAGTATATTTTGAGATTGTATGGTATTCTAAAAACTATTACTTCAGATAAGGACAAAAAAAAATTAAGTCATTTTTGGAGGATTTTGTGGAAGAAGATCAGTACTAAGCTAAAATTTAGTAGTGAATATCACCCATAAATATATGGATAGACATAAGTTTTGAATATGATCTTTGGAAATTTGTTGAGATGCATAGTGGGAAAAAAGCCCAAACAATGGGACTTGGTTTTACACTAGATAAATTTTCATATAATAATTCAATGAATAGATCAATAATAAAATCACCATTTCAATTTTTTTATGAGAGAAATACTATAGTTATTTTATAAGGTATAATTACCAATTTTAGATCAAATTAGTGATGATGTATAAGCATTTGCAGAGCATATGCAGCATTTGTAAGGAGTAAGAAGAAAGTTACATCAAAGTAATGATAAATATAAAGCATTAACATATGTCAAAAGAAGACATAAGGTATTTAAATAATGACAGTTTCTAATGGTTTTTTTAAGGAAATAAAGATTTTGAAAATGCACGTACAATAAATTTAATTACTAGAAAATTGGTCCATGTAAAATTGTGAAGAAAATCAATGATAATGCTTATGAGGTGAGTTTACCATAGAATTTTGATATATCTCTAGTATTTAATATTTTTAGATTTATATGAATTCCATGTAGAATATGGTGAAGGTGACGAAGATGAAGAAGTAAATTTGGCAGCAATAGGTTCCAAAGAAGAAGGAGAAGATAGTGCAGGTTTTGTATATGAAGATAATGAGAATAAGGCAAGGGAATTATAACAAGTATTTGGTCCAATGGGAAGGATTGCACCAAGAAGACAACACTTAGATTACATAATGGGAGATAAAGAAGATTAAAAAATAAAAATGGTAGTAGTATAATCAAGGTAACTCTTAAGCATTGAGTTGTTTTCAACCAGAGGAGAATGATGCAGAAAACCAACTTTTAGAGGCCATAACTTTTGATCCATATCTCTGTTTGAGATCTTCCACAAACTAAAATAACCATCTCAAAAAAAAAAAATCATCCCTAAGCTGCTCTTTCTTCTTAAAAGTATTTTTTGAAATTTTTTGGAGGCCAAACGAGACCATCTAAGGGTCCAAAATTGTAGTTTATTGCTTTTTTTAGAATTTTTCTATTTTTATAAATTGTATATTTTTATGACCAAACATGAAATTTAGTTTAAATTTATCCAATAGGTTAATTTTAGTGTTTATATTATTTCAATATATTTTTAGAGTTCCACACACTTGCATACGAAACTTCTGCTAAAAATAGAATTTTTTTTTTAGATTTTTTTTTTTTTTCAAATTTTTGCATGTCAACTCTTTTTCCAAGTTGATTCTTATTTAATCATGGTTTGGGTTTTAATTAAATAAGGAAATAAATTTGAATCAATTCTAAGTTATTGTTTCAAATCTTGGCCTATTGGTAATTTGATTATCTTGATAGTTTTTCAGTTCTATTAAATTATCAAGGACTTACCAATGGAAATGGATTATATATGAGAATATTTTTATATTCCTAGGAATTCTAGTCACTTTCCAAACATCTTAGGTTGAGATATGGAACTATGTTGTCCATATATTGGAAAATAAGCTTGTATATTGGAATACTAAACCCTTATCTTTTGACCTAAAATTCTAAATATACTCCAAAGTCCTGAATGATACTCATGTTTACTACTCCTGTTGTGTCCCTCTAAAATAACAAAGTTAAAAGTTCTTATAAGAAACTTCCTCTATGCTAATTCATAAGGTAACAATGGCTTTCATAGAATCTCCTAGGACATTTTTTGTAAAACCAAGGAAGTTAGTGGGCTTAGACTCATTAATATTTCCAAACAAGGAAATTACCTCTATGCCAAATGGATACCTAAGACTATTGAAGGGTAGAAAGCTTGGATAATTTTCCTTAGTCATTATATCTCCTGTGGCAAGCCTTATGACAATGGTGCCTATAAAAACCTAGTGTTTATAAATCTACTAATTATTCTTACCCTTATAATAAAAACATGAACCTTTGTGGCTAAGAGTTTATGTAAATCCTAAAAACCCATTAATCCATGGCTAGTGTGAAAAGGGAGGAGTTCAATTATACCCTCTCCATCAATTCTCACTCTCTATAGCCATCCCTTGTTATTACCAATAATGGAAAACCCTGACAGAGACCCCTTCAACTCTTTCAAATAAGCATTCAAGTCATTGTAAACATCTTTGATAAGATATCTAGATCTTGGGAAAATAGGGAAAAGTTAAAAGTTTAATTCAAGCTCAATAACCAATATTTTGATATATTGTAGAAGTCCAGATGGTTTTACCAAACTATCTCCCCTCCCCCACAAAATTTGAATTAAAGGCTCCCCAAATGGTGGAAATAGTAGAATTAGAAGGTTTCTACTCACACACTTCGGTAAAAAACCCAACTTGGTTATAAATGCCTATTTCTCAATAATGTGCCTTTGGATATGTTTAAAAAATCATGAATCCTTAATGGCTCATCTAGTCTTTGGAGTGAGATATTCTAAATCATTTAGTATGTAGTTAAGGGGCCCAAAAAGCCACTTTTACTTAGTGTGTCCTTTACCAAGTTCTTTTAATAAGAAACATTATTATAGATGGGAATATCCTCTCCTAGATTCCATACATGTGGTTAAACCAAGTCTCTAAAACACATATTTTTATTTTTTACTAAAACCTAATAAGCTTAGAGATGGACTCACTCCTTCTTCCAACCCTTCCAACCTGAACCCTTCTTCTAGAACATGGTTCTTTTGGGGGACTCTTCTTTACTCCCTTCAAAATTTAAGTAGATTTGACAAATATTTTAGATTGAAATTCTCTTTTTTCTTTGGAAAGATATAAATTATGTTGTATTTAATAGAGAGCATATCAATAAAAAAATCCTATTATTAATAGATTTACTATCTTGTCCAATGGTATACTACAAATATAAGTGCAAGTGAAAAAGATGGCCTTGGATATGAAGCACCTCTAAACTCTCATTGGCCACTGGGGAAATGCCCTAGTAGGGTTCGCCTAGATGCACCTCATAAAGACATCTTAAGAAGGTAATATGAGGGGTGAGACGATGGTAGAGGCCATCATAGATCATGGAAGGTGGCCCTCATTGTAATCCAAATATGGACATTTTGGGTTTTTACCTTAATAAGGGTATGGTTAAATAAAGTTTCCCAAGTTAGAGCTATCCATTTATACCCCACATATGCAAATTAAGGAAGATGGGGAATAAAATAAATCATAATATGTTTGGGAACCCACACTTAGTGATCCACACCCTAATGGGGATGGATGGATAGATAATATTGGTTGTCTAACACCTTATCCTCCTCATTCTATAGGGTTGGTGTCCCCTATAGCTTAGTATCTTTCTTTTTATTGTTGTGTTGTTTATGTCACTATGATGTAATTTTATAATTGTAGTTTTGATTAGCTTTAGTCATGACTATTGTTTTTTTTCCAAAATTTTACCCTGGTTTAGTTTTAGATGTGATTTGTCTTGGTGTGTGCTTTCATACCATCCAATTTTAATAAGACGTATTAATTTTTTTTACCTTTAATTAGAATATAATGTATGTTTTAAACCAAAAAAATAGAATAAAAATGACTAAATTGACATTACATTCAAAGATATAAAGAAAGTGAATGATTGTTGGTTCAATTGGTGAAAATGTTTAGCTTAAAAAGAACTCACCATAGATCAATTCTTGATATTAATAAAATCTATCATAATATAAGGGGTAATATTAGGATCATGCCTCAAGCATATTTGATGAAATAGATACACCCCAAATCTTGGTTCTTAACCTAAAATCACCATATAAAAAAATAATCAACAAAAAAAAATATGTAAAAAATAATAATATTAATTTATCTTGAAGATCTCAATATTTTTCAAAAGAATAATTGATCACTTTGATCTCCTAAAAATAATATTTTAAAAATAAAATGCAGATGAAATTTCTTTTTAAATCCAAAAAAAAATTATAAATTTGTAGTGACTAAAGATAAACTCCTTTTCCATGTCGCCTCAAATGAGGGTACAAAGATTAACCCCAGAAGAGAGGAGTTAAGGAACTTCAAGAACTATATATTCCTGCCAATAAGGTTGAAGTCCATTCGTTATTTTGGAATATCGATACATACATTCATATTATTTTAGATCAATTGATATTTTTTTTAAATTAAATAAAAAATAATAATTTTTTGATTGAAAAATAATAATAATAATAATAATAATAATAATAACCAAATAATCATAAAAAAAACTATCAATTTATTCTATATCCTTTTTAGACAAACAATTAAACCAAAACAAAAACAAATTATAAAAATTTATAAAGAAACCCCATCCAGCATAACTTAATAAAAGAGTTCACACATCCTTTATCGTAATAAAATGACGTCAATATGCTTCAATACTGTCATACCATATTAGCTAAAATCTCCCAATTCATGGCTCTAGACTTAGGTATCTAAATTATGAACGGCCTTCTCCATGTCAGCCTCGGAGGATCGAAGCCGATAAGTGTTTTGATATGTAGTAGCGGCATCAATTCCAACGTCGTCAATCCACTTGTGCTGTCCCTCTGGATGAAAAATACCAGATTTTGGGTGTGGAATCCACGACGATGATCGACCATCACCGTCCCTCTCTTTCTCTACACAGTCGTCTGGGGTCGAAACGCTCTTATTAATATCCACCGACGCCCATCCCTGCGAAGATCTACAAACACACGCACAGACATTTTACAGCTTTTTCGAAATTAAAGTGAATTCAGAAGAATAAACATACCTAAACGTGCTGAAAGGCCGGGCATGCCCCTTGTTAGTGCATACCAACTTCATGATATGCCCAATGCCTTCCATGGCCTCTTTTCCTGGTGCCTCTGCGCAATAAACAATACAGCAGGTGGCTATTTATAACAATTATTTCACTGGCAGCCATACGATTCGTATAAACGGATTCCTCCGTCAATAAACAAATAAATATAAATACCATTTTGGCAACTTTGGTATAAGTGATCTCAGCGAGTCAATCATTGGCATAACCACACGAATTTGATATTGAAAGATAATGTAGCCAGTGACGTTTGTTTGATAAATTATTCTCTTATGTTTCTCGGATTGTAGTGTAACAGTTAAATCGGATGTATTCGTATTGGAGTGTTGTACTTCACTTTCAAATTCCACCAACCATAGGATTACTTACAACACAACAAGAAACATAAAAATTCGCAGGTACTAAACTGGAGTCCCACTTATATAAAAGCAAAAGAAACAAACACTGCAAATCACTTTTGCCACAAATGCCCAGAAATGAATACGGAAAGAATAGTTGCATGTTAAAAAAATTCGGGGAATACCAACATAATTAATGGGAGGGATCTGCTTTGTTTAAAAAACTCGCTTTCTCTCTTTCATGTCGGATCATTTGAGGAGTTGGGTGCACATGGATGAACTGCAATGAACTCACTCATTTCTTAATATTAACCCAAACTAATTTTTTAACATATGAAAACACTTATTGGATTCGATCCTCCGAGGCTGACATTGAGAAGGCCGTTCATAATTTCGATACCTAAGGCTAGAGCCATGAATTGAGATATTTTAGCCAACATGGTATGACGGTATAGAAGCCAATAAAAGCTCAGTCGATTATGATAAAGGATGTGTGAACTCTTTTATCTAACTTTGCCTTGGTTAATATGATATGAAGATCTTTGTCAATAGAGAAGCAATTCCTAGTTCAATATATGTGTTGGTTTTGATTTATTTTTATTTATTTTTATTTTTTTTATTTTTTTATTTTTTTTAATTAAATTGAATAGATTTGAGATTTTAATTAGAAGAAGTATGAGATATACTTTTAAAAAACATTTTGTATTATTAAAAAAATCTTTTTAAAATTAAATTAAATTTGAAAAAAAAAAAATTAAATATGTTTAATATTTTCAAAATCAAATTACATTCATAAATGATGTATGTTTTAATGATAGTGCAAGTTAATAATAGTGCAAGTTAATAATAATGCAAGCTAATAATAGTGTGAAGACTAATTAATCATCTACAACCCCAACATGCTTCAAAAGAACTTCTTAGTATCTTATCTAAAAAGTGTGATAAATAACCTTGGAGAGGTTTTAGGAATGATAAATATTTTTGAAAAAAATTACATGTATTAATTTAGCTATTTCTTAATCGCTCCAAAATTTTCTAAGTTTTTTTTTGACTTGTCAAAATCCTTCCATTATAACATTTAACACAAATTTTGACATAATTTGAAAACATCAAAATTTTAGATCATAATAAGTGTGAAATGTCTTTTAAAATTTTGATATCAAATTTTTGATGTTCCTAATTTTATGTTAGAATGACACTATTGCTTTGAATCCAAATAAACTAATATATGTCATAATTCAACATCTTCAATAGCATAAAATAAAATAAAATAAAGTGTAAGGGCCTTCATTTTTGCATGAATTTGAGATTAAAATGATGTTTGCAGATGAGGAAAATGAATGAGGATTGGATATAAAAAATGATAAAGCCATTTTGAAAAAGAAATGAGTGGATTTGATAGAAGAGGAAGTCTATTTTGAAAAGGAGGAGGAAGTCATCTAAAATACAATATTAGGTTGACAATTATTATTATGGTAATAAAATTAAAATTTAATATTTTTTTATTAGAGTCTATATCTTATCTTTGATTTGTGTATGTGTGTTTGCATATATGCATATGTACATGTTTTGTATTTCAATTTTTTTATAGAAATATTTTAGGAAATTTTATTGATTTTTCCAATTTTATGAAATATAATACGAAATTTTTGTTAATTCTTCCAATTATTTTAAATTTAAAAACAAGTTGAATTTTAATTATAATAATAATGGTTGGTTTTAATTAAGAATGTAGTCAATGTCTTAAATAAAAAGGTTATCTAAATCTAATAAAAATAAAGAAGAGAGTTTCGCAGATTCAATGAGGCTCTTCAACAACTCTTGAAGAAATTATTTAAGAATTTAATATGATTATTTTATTTAAAGTAAGATCATTAGATATGTCAAGATTGTTTCTAAAAGATTTCAATACAAATCTATTTTGTTATTATCATAGAGTTCAATAGAATACAATAAATTAAAAAATAAATTATATTTAAGAATCAAATTTAATATGTCAATTAGAGTAATAAAATTCAAATGGAAAGAGAAAATAGTATTTTGAAAACAATGTTAATAGAATGAAAGCTCTTTTAAATCAACATTTGAATATTTTTTTTTATTATCATAGAGTTCAATAGAATACAATAAATAAATACATTATATTTAAGAATAAAATTTAATATGTCAATTAGAATAATAAAATTCAAATGGAAAGAGAAAATAGTATCGTGAAAACAATGTTAATAGAATGAAAGCTCTTTTAAATCAGCATTTGAATATTTTTACTAATGTTCATCCAAAGCATAACAATGGAAACTATAATAATGCAAATGCAAATGTGAATTTGAATGATGAAAAAAATAAAAGCTATAATGGAACATGTCATTGGAATATAAATTGCATCTCAGACAAGCTATAACCGACTCCATTCCATCTTTATTCTTTTCTAGTAGAATGGTGGGAAGAGTGTGCTCTGAATAATGCATGTATATTAAGAAACCATTTTTAAAATCAGGATAAACCAAGATCAAGGCTTTTGCAATATCTCTTTTCATTTATTCAAATTCCTTCTTTCCATCTCCACTCCATCAAAAGTATCCTTTCCTCATCATTTGTAAAATATGTCATCTCAGTTCAACTATCATTTTTTATTATCCCCTTAAGACATTGAAATTCCCAAATAAGGAATGAAGTTCAGCCTTACTAGTAGGGACATATGGTTCTTGAAATTCCTTTACTCTTTTCGAGGTAATATTTGTCCCTCATTTGAGGTGAAATAGAAAAGTAGTTTACCTTTAGTCACTATAGATATATAAATTTTATGAATTTAAAAAATTAAACTTGCTCATCACATTTAAAACACCATCTTTAGGAGATTGAAGTGATAAACTATTCTCTTGGAAAATACTATGAGATTATCAAGGTAAATCAAGATTATTTTTTATTCATATTTTTAAATGTAAGAATTCAAAGATTGTTGGTTATCAAATTGTTGGGTGTCTTTCCGGGGCATGAGGTCCCTCTTCTCTCCAATATTTTTAATATTGAAATAAGAAATTTAGGAATGTTGATCAGATAAATACACGTAGCACAATCACAACAAATTTTCTCTTCCTCTTTTTTCTAGAGAGGTTCTTGGAGAGGATTATTTGAAGGGGGGTCTTCACCTAGTCTATAGCAGTCTCATCTATAGGTTACATCTCCTTCCCCTCCTAATCTCTTTATTCTTACAATTGTGGAAAACACTTCTTTAAGGATCGGTTGTGTTTTGATAACAAAGAGGCTAAATGTTGATGTTGTGAATTTGTCCAACCCCTCTCTTACCTTCCTCCCTATCCCCCATTTCATTCCCTCCCACTAAATTTGTTGACCCCTCCTCTCCTCTTAGGGTTACTCCCTTCTCACTACCCTCATCCTGTGTCAACCCCCTCTCTCTTGCTACTATCCTTCCACCTAAGCGACCTGGGAAACTCAAAGCTAATGTAAGATCCACCATAAAAAAGAGAGGAAAATGTTTTGAGGTGGAAAGGTTGAGGTCAAGAGTGGAATAAATAATGAGAATGGATCCTAGTGGATAATGAAGGATCTCCTTTCAAGGTGAGAGAGAAGATAAGCCCTAGCCTATGGCTAAGGGATATGCCACCCTAGTTTGGGCTTCTTTCAGTTGGCTTATGTAGTTTTGTACTTTTTGTTCTTCTTCATGTTGGATTGGCTGAAGTCTTACTAAAGGATATATTTTTTATTTTGGGTTTGTTTCTACCAATTAGCTGAGGTTTGGTAACCTATTACTTTTCCTTGATTTTCTTCAGTAGTGCCATGTTCTCTTTGTGGGAGGTGTTTTTGTTATCTCTTGTGATTTCACTTTTCTTTGTTACTTTGAGTCTTCATGTCATCAGGGACTAGGGACCCTTCTGTGTCCTAGATTTAGTTCATAGCTCTAGTCAAAAGCGTTTACCCTATCTAATAAAAAAATATTTGAATGCAAGACCAATTTAGATGTTTTATTTGTACATGTTTTTGGTTTGAAATATGCATTATATTTCAATTAAATTTAATAAAAACATGATATATTTATTATTAAAATTAGGTTGTATGAAATTACACTCTGGGCTAAAACATATCTAAAATTAAATTGGGATAAAACTTGGGACAAAAAAGAGTCATAAATAAAGCTAACCAAAAGTAAAATTACAAAATTATATCACAATGACATCAATAAAATAAAAATAAAAAATAATTCACTAAGTTACAAGAACCATCAACCCTATCAAAAGAGGATGAGGTTATGGCTAACTATTAAGTTTATCTCCCCATCCACATCCATGAGGGTGTGGCTCACCAGTATGGGTTCCCACCCAATTTTTTTTCTTTATTTTATTTCTTAGGTTTCTCAATTTGCCTATAAAGGGGAGAAATGGATAGAACCAATGTGGGAAACTTTCCCTAGTCATCTCCTCCTAAAATCACAAACCTAGAATGTCCATAGCTATCATGCAACAAGGGCCACCCTCCATGACCAATCGAAGGAAAAAATAATTGATAGGGAGGAGGGGTATATAAAGAGAAGAGGCTCCATGATATATGATGGCCTCTACCATGATCTCACTATGGCATTTCCTTAGTGTCCAATGAGTGTTCAGAGGTGCTCAGTATCCAAGGCCACATTTTTTTGTTGCACTTTTATATATAGCATACCATTGGAAAAGATAGTAGTTTTTTATCAATATAAAAAACTATTTCAAGATGATCTCTGTTAAATATAGCATAACTTATGTTTTTATAAATAAAAAATATAATTTTAGTCTAAAATATGTGCTAAATTTTCTTAAACATAGCAAGGATTAGAAAATAATCACCCAAAATAACCATGTTCTAGGAGAAGGGTTCAAATCTAAAGGATTGGAAGAAGGAACTAATCCATCTCTAGACCTCTTATGCTTTAGCACAAAACCAAAATATGTATTTTATAGACTCAGTATGACCACATGTATGGCATTTAGGAGAAGGTATTTTAATGTGTAATAATTTTTCCCCTACTGGAATACATTGGTAAAGGACACACTAATCAAAAGTGGCCTTTTTAGACTCAAAAAAATAGGCCAAACAATTTGAAATCTCTTTCTCCAAAGATTGGATGAATTATTAAGGTTTCACCATTTTTTGAGCATCCCCTGAGGTAAATTATTCAAACGTATACATTGATAACCCAATTAAGGTTTATACTAAAGCATGGGAGTAGACACATTCTAATTCCAATCTTTCCACCATTTGAGAAGCCTTTAACTACAATTTTGTGATGGGCATAGTCTAGTTCTACTATCTAGATTTCTAAAATGGATTCAAAATCTTGGTTATTGATCTTAAATTTTTATATTAAATTTTGCATGTTTGCCCAAGATCTAGATATCTAATCAAATATGTCCTCGGTGATCTAAATGCCTCTACAAAAGAGCCAAAAGGATCTAATTTTGGGAAACTCTACCAGGGTTTTTCCATTAATGATAATAACCAAGGAATACCATAGAAAATGAGAGTTGATAGAGAGGCTAAACTTAAAACCCTCCCCTTTCCACATCAACCATGGATTAATGGTTTCTTAGGTTTTCCATAATTTCTTAGCCACAAAGGTGCATGTTATTATTATAAGGGTATGAGTAACAAACAGAGTTTAAAACCCTAGATTATTATAATTACCTCTACCATAAAGGATTATAAAAGAGATATAATGCCTAAGGATAATTTTTAAGAATCCTACTCTTTTCCAACCTTAAAGATCCATTTGGCATAGAGGGTAGTTTCCTCTTTGGAAATATAAAGGAGCCAAGCCCAAAAACTTCCTTGGGTTTACAATAAATGTCCTAGGTGAATATATGAAATCCTTTATTTCCTTATAAATTATCCTAAATGAAGTCTCTTTAAAAATTAATATTTTCAAGGATATATGAGAGGGAGCCCAATAGGAGGAGTAGTTGACATGATTAGTAACCAAGACTTTGGAGTAGGTTTGAAATTTTCCCACAAAAGATAAGGGCTTAATGATCTAATATGAAAACTTTTTTTGTAATCTTTGGATAGCATAGTTCCATAACTCAATTTGGGAGGCTTGAAAATTGACATGAACACCAAATAATTTAAACATATTCCCATAGGCAATCCATTTCCACTAGTAAGTTCCTAGCTAATCAGTCATGGGTTATGGGATTGCTTGTAGAATTGATTATTATCCCATCGAATATTAGAGACAGAAGCCAAGAAAAAAAATTGTATATATACCATAGGATTTTGGGCAACCATTTTATCTTCCAATAAATACAAAAACATTAAAATTCAAAGTGGTAATTTAGGAGTTGTTTAGGAGATAGTTGAGGGAAATTAGTTTCCTTGACAAAACCTCTAGTGGAATAATTTCTAAGTAAGTAGACAAAACCTTACATAATGAGGATATACAAGAAGAGACCTACCTGATAGAGTAAAAGAGCCTAAATTATCTAACTAGTGACCATTGATATTGAGAAAGTAGAGGCATATTGAAAGAGAGTCCTAAAAACTGAAGGAAATTAGTACCAAAACCCATGTATTTTAGCATAAAAATAATATAAGGGCATTCGATCATGACATAAGATTTTCAAAGTCAATCTTGATAAACAAGGCATTGTGTATGGAGGTGCATGCCCATTCCATCCCCTCTTAGACTACTATAATGTTGTCTAATATTTTTTTTCTTTGGATGAAACCTATTTTCTCAGACATTATCACTAATTAAAGAAGGTATCTAATTCTTAGTGCAAATACCTTAGAAATAATATTTTAGGAGACATTTAATAAGGTTATGTGCTTCCATTTGGTGATTAGCTCAAGCTCCTCAACCTTAGGGATAAATTTTATGTTGCATTTTTTGATAATATTTACAAAATAACCATTAGCCATGGATTTAAAATAAACATTTTGCAAATAATGTCTCCCACACATTCCCACAATGTTTTTTAGGACTCGTAAGGAAATCCATCAATGCATAGGGCTTTGTCCTGATCCATACCTTATTCTGCATTGTTGAATTTTATTCATTAGAAAGAGGCATTTCACATTTCATTCTTTTTCTTGGTTTGAGCTTACAGGGGATGACATCAAAGCACTTTTTCAAGGTAGCATCCCTTTTTTCAAAGAGGTTTGAGATTTAAAAACTTGCTTATAGTAATTAGAGAATTAATTCTAAGATATTGTTTAATTTTATTTTATTTTTTAAAAAAAGTGAATATATTTGATATTCTAATTGGAATAAGTATTAGACTTAGCAACAAATAATCTATATTGTTGAAAACCTCTATTAGATTTAAGGTAGGCTTGAAAAAGAAAAAGAAATTCAAAAACATGTCTAATTGTTATAAAATAAAATTTGCTCTCATAAATAATGTGAATATATAAATGATGTATGTTTTGATGATGATGATGACGAATATTTGAATTTGAAAGTTAATAATAATTTTGATACTAATTAATCATCCACACCCCAACATGCCTCAAAAGAACGCCTTAGTGTCTTATCTAAAAAATTTATGATACATAAACCTTGAGAGGTTCTGGGAATGATAAATATTTTTGAAAAAAATTACATGTGCTAATTCAACCATTTGTTAGTCATCTCAAATATTCCAAGTTCTTTGTTAACTTGTAAAAATCCTCCCACTACAACATTTAGCCCAAATTTTGACATAATTTGAAAAAATCAAAATTTTAGGCCATAATGAGTGTGAAATACCTTTAAAAAAATTAATATACATTTTGGTGTCAAAATTTTGATGTTCCTAATTTTATGTTAAATTTTCCATGTGTCATTCCAACATATTATGTCACTTTGGATCCAAATAAACTAATATATGTCATAATTCAACATCCTCAATAACATAAAATAAAATAAATCACAGGGGCCTTCACATTTGCATGAGCTTGATAATAAAATTATATCTTTGGAGGAAAATGAATGAGAATTAGATTTTTAAAATGATGAATTCCATTTGGTTGAGGATATGTTTTTTTAAAAATGGAGTGGATTTGATAGAAGGGAAGTTCATTTTGCAAGGAAGGAGGAGGTCATCTAAAATAGGATCCCACATTGACAATTATCACCATGAAAAATCAAAGTAAAATTTGGTATTTTTTTATTATATCCCCACTACACCATGACCCCATTTTGTGTGTACATGTGCATGTGCATGTGTACATGTTTTATATTCTAATTTCCCTACACAAATATTTTATTTTATTGTATAATTTTTGTAAGGGAAAGTTTTATTAATAATAATATGAGTTTTTATTGATTCTTCTAATATTTTTAAATCTATAAATAAGTTGAATTTTAATAATAATATCAATGGTGGTTGGTTTTTAACTAAGAATGTAGTCAATGCCATGGAACAACCAAATAAGAAGGTTATCACAGCCTAATGAAAAAAATAATTGAGTTTAGTAGACTCAATGAGGCTCTTCAACAACTCTTGAATAAATTAGTTGCAGATAATATGATCATATTACCTCAAGTAAGATCATTATATACCTTGATATTTTTGGCAAATGTTTTTCATACAAACGTATACTTTTATTATCATAGAAGTCAATGGAACACAATAAATAAATGCATTGAATTTAATAATCATAATAAATATGTGAGTTAGAGTAATAAAAAACAAATGGAAGGAGAAAATAGTATCGTGCAAACAATGTTAATAGAATGATAGCTCTTCCAGATCAATACTTTAGTATATATACTAACCCTTGTCCAAATCAAAACAATGTAAAATATAGTAATACAAATGAAATTATGAATTTTATTGATAATAAAGACAAAAGATATAATAAAGAACATCGTTTGACTATAAATTGTATCTCATTCAAGATATAATCAACTCAATTCCATCTTCATTATTTTCTAGTAATATGAAGGAAAGAGGGTGCTCTATATAATACATGTATATTAAGAAACCATTTTTTAAATAAAAAAAAACACTTGACAAGTTACTTTGAAATATCTCTTTTGATTTATTCAAATTCTTTATTTCCATCTCCATTCAATAAAAAATTAACCTTTCCTCTCATCATTTTCTCAATATGTCATCTCAAATCAACATCTTCTTTTATTATCCCCTCTAAGACCTTTAAATTCTCAAATAAGAAATGAATTTTAGCCTTGCTAGTAGGAACATATAGTCATTGAATTTACTTTACTCTTTTTAGTTTAATCTTCATCCCCTCATTTGAGGTGACATGGAAAATAAGTTTACCTTTAGTCACTACAAATACACGGATTTAAAACACCATCTTTACCTGATCAAAATGATCAATTATTCTCTTGGAAAATACTATGATATATTTAAGGTAAATCAATATTATTTTTTCTTCATATCTTTTAATTCAAGACCAATTTAGGTGTTTTGTTTGTACATTTATTTTGTTTGTATATTTCTTCATTATATCCCAAAAAGATGTATTTTATGGATTTGTTATCTAGTTTATTTCTCTTATTTTTAAGAAACATGTATGTATGCCTTACATCCCAAAACCTAAAGATGAGTGATGGAAGGTTTATACCCTATCCATGCTTCATGTGGAGTTATATTATTAATTGCTATATTAGGTGACCTTTTTAATAAATAGACTGATGTTTGTGTTACTTCTACCCAATATGTATGTGCCAAACCTGAATCTTCAATATTGCAATGCACCATTTCCATGATAGTTTGATTTCATCATTCTATAACACCATTTTGATAGTGATTTTATGGTGGATTCATTTGTAAATAAATTCCATGTTCTTTCAAAGAAACAAAAAAAATTTACTGGTGTATTCTCCCCCATGATCTGCATGAAGAGATGTAATTTTATAACCAGTTTCAGTTTCCAAAGCTACTATAAACTCTTTGAAAGTATTTAAGGCTTGTTATTTTGTATTTTAAAAGTATACCCACATTTTTCATGAGTATTCATCAATAAATAACATAAAATACTAAAACCAATGATGACTAGGTCTCATTGGTCTACATAGATTGGTATGCACTAGATCTAATTTTCTAGATGCTCTAGAGGAACTTTGACCAAAGGATGTTCTATGTTATTTCCATGCTAGACAACTTGGGCATATATAGGTATGTTTTTTCAATTGAGGAAGTCCTCATACCATATTATGATTACTGAGTGAAACCAGGTATCTAAAACTAACATGCCCATATTTGTGATGCCATAAATTTGTTAAGTTTGAATCCTTAACAATAAGACCTTAGTGATTTGGCTAAACAAAGTCAAGCTGGAACATTTTTCCAACTCTAGAGGCTTGTGCTATATTTTTTTATCATTTTGATTTATCCCTTATCAGACACATATTTTTACCTCCTTTGTATTCAAAATAAACCTTTAGTTTGTGCTCAAGTAATTGACTAATAGAAAGTAGATTCTTAGTGAGTCCTGAGACATACAAGACATTTGATATTTTACAATCATGTTATCAAAGTGGTAAGGAAAGGTTACTAATTCCTTGAATATATAATAGGATCAATAATCACCCAATGAGACAATATTTTTATGATATGTCTCATTCAAACTGTAAAGTCTTCTAGTCTTGTGTCAAGTTACACCAAAGTCAACATGGCAGATAGAACTTTATGAAGTTTATTCTTCATGAGACTATGTAGCATCTAGTAAGTCCTCATTAGAGTGGGTGTCTTCCTATTTATTAATGATGCCTTAATAATGTGGATTCTTTTTCCAATTACCCTTGTTCTAACCTCATACTTTATGTGGATACAATGTTGTTGGTTATTGGTCTTGTTGCTTGATGTGCACTATGTGAATGAGTTATACAAAAAATCCTTCAATTCATGGCCTTTTTTTCCATAAATTAGGTAAAATTTATATTGCCTATTCATTTTTGGAATATGTGAATGACATTGATTTTTTTTAGAATACTTGACTTGTCTCTTCCCTTTATATTGATGAGAGGCAAGATCATGTTCTTTTGATTCTTCTGCTATATGCATGGACTCTTCTTATTGTAAAATGTTGAATAATTTGTCAAATGATAGTTTTTATTATGTGTAAATCAAGGTAGTAAATAATATCCTATAAAAGGGTGGTATTTCTCTAAATATAATAGGTACAAGAGAGGTATCTATCACTTTCTCACCCAATGCTTGGAGCAAGACCCTCAAGGTTACAACACATCTTAGAAAAGCTTCCACTCTTTCACTAGACTTCAATTTGAGTAAATGAAGTTGACTCTATAGATGAAGAATTGTGATTTCATTTTTAACCTCATAGACTATCTGGAGCTTATCCCAATCTTCCCTAGTTGTTTTAGCCTCATGGATATGATGTTGTCTCATGTGATACCCCAAACATTATAATCAATTTTGCCTTCTAGTTTGCCTTATCAAAATTTCATTATTGATCAGTGTCAAAGGCATGTTTAGTGAATACACCACTAACAATAGGCCAAATTTCCTCAAATTCTAGATGTGTCTTGATTTTTGTTTTCCAAGTAGCATAGTGATCACCATGTAGAAGTTGTGAGTTTGGAAGAAATAATTTTAATCCATTTCTGGCCATTATGTTTAATATAAACAAATGTGATGGATTGGTTCCTTATCACTCTAGGTATCAAGGTATCCCTTTCTATATATTGTTAAACTAATATACTAAACATTTTTATATATGTGGCATTCCTATTACCCCTCAATTCATGGAATAAGTTTGTCCTTTCTATATACCTGATGGTATGTGAAAGAAGTGTAAATATACATGAAAGAAAATAGTATGCGGTACCTACACAATACTAAAAGAGGTTTGCCCAATCATTATCACCTATTTATATGAAATTTTGCATGCATGGGTGCAACTTCCCTATATACCTAGAATTTCCACATATTAGTATTTATGGGTTTCAACTGGATCGAATGGGTAATGGAGGGATGGCTCAGTAAAATTATTTAACGTTATTTATCCCTGACACTTTATAGGAACAATACCTAGATATCATTATTATGGATATATTAGGATATGTATGTTATAACTTAATCATGATGTCTTTACCCATAAATGTGAGTTAGAATCATCTCTTGTACCGAATACTATGATTATGAAAAATGCACTATTTTCTATTTTTTATGTTTGAATTTGCCAAAAAAAATTATTATAATTTACAAAGTGTGGAAAATAAATTGCAATATACATAATAAAAAAAAAGTTCCCCTATTTTGTCCTTTTATATAAATACAAATTTAAATCTAAGAAAAAACGTGTGACTTAAAATCTAGACCTCTCCTTGGCTAGGTTTCATCAAAAAATTAAGTTTGAAACTCCCTTATGCACCACATCGAGTTATTAAATGACAAAATTTCTAATTGAATGTTTAAAATATAACATAACCATACCTATTTATAATACCATAGATCTCAAAAAAGTGGCTTTGAAAGAAATTTGTAGCTAAGGAAAATAATAAGTTATTTTGGAGGGTGATTTGGCACATAGATCAATATTCCACATTAATTTTTCAATTTGAATACAAGATCTAATTTTTTCCCTTGATCTCGAATTAAAAATCTATAGAAAAAATATATTTTCAAGGTCAAATTTAGAGCCTCATATATATTTGGATACTGCCCAAGATCCTTATTATGACCACTTTCTAGAAACCTCTCAAATTCCTCTTTCTAGCAGTGAAAGAATATTCTGAATCAAACACCTATGTGAGGAGAAAAGTGATCTGAAATATAGTCATAATTTTTTGGAAAACAAAATTTACAATATCTCTAAAAAAATCTAAATTTTGTTATAAAAAAATCATTGCTTTGTCTATTTTTCAAATCTTGCCTTAGGAAATAAAGAAAGAAAGGAAACTATTATAATTTTGTGTTGATTTAATATTTCACATGTGAAGAGAATATTTCAAGAGTAATGGTGCTCCTATTTATTTTTTTATCACTATTCCTTTGATATTCTTCCTAATCAATCTAGATCTAAATATTTCTACATGAAATCATATGCTCCTTGCATTAGAATTAATCTACTTCCTTCTTTATATGCATCTGATGCACTTTTCATATCTATACACATCTCCAAGAAAGTTTTATGCAATTCAAATATGAGAATGAGGGTGCATGGGCTCCTCCTCAATGTTTTCTCTTACTTCAACTCTCCCACTATACAAATTTGAAAAATGACCAATATGATATGTAGATATAATGCAAATATTCACTATGAAATAGAGTGCATGGGATCCTTTCTTCCTTTATATTTTTCTCCTAGATTCAAATATAGATTTGGTACCAAATGTTGAAATAAAATAGATAACATATCCATGAAATACATATTTTTGGGCTATAGTGAAGAATCATTGGCTTATAGTCTTATGGATCCAACAACAAGGAAAATACACATAAGTAAGGATGTAGAGTTTGATGGGTAACTCTAGTCTGCCTTATACACACTCACCTGATTCAATAATCAGACCTCTATGTACTTTAAAACATAACAATGATGATGGGGATGATCATACAGATAATATATATCAACCCACAAGAATAGTTTAACATATGCCTAAATAGTATACAAGTACTTTAAGAGATGATAAACTTGATAGAATCTCAGATACATCAACCACTAGACTGATGACTTGTAACATGACTTGAGAAGAAGTCAGTTTGTCCTTAATGAGAATTATTTTTGAATCAATCAACCCCTCTATATTTAAGGAATCCCTAGATTCAAAACCTTGAAAGGATATAATGAATGTATAATTTGAATCATTGATGAAACATAACACATGGAAACTTGTATATCTTTTACCAAGGAAGAAGTAAATGGGTTGTAAATGGGTTTTCAAAACAAAATATAAATTAGATGGGAGTATTTATAAGCATAAGGCATGACTTGTATCAAAAAGGTATGCTCAAATGAAAGGAATCTACTATGAGGAGACTTTTGCACTTGTGTCCAAGATCAAGTCTATCAGAATGATATTTTCTCTAGTTGCATAATTTGGTTAGATAATACACCAAATGGATGTGAAAAGTGCATTTATAAAAGGAGATCTATAAAAAAAGGTCTACATGACAGAACCAAAAGTTTTTTTTTCTCTTGGTAATGAAGGAAAACTATGTAGACTCATCAAATATTTGTGTGGTCTCAAACAGGCTCCCAGATCTTAGTATATAAAAATTGATGAGCATATAATTCAACATGGATTCAAGAAGAGTCCATATGATCCAAATATATACCTTAAATATCAAGGGGGAGGTTTTATTTTTTTTTAATATGTCGATGATCTAGTCATCACTAGCAATTCAATGAATATTATTGATGCAATAAAAAAAGATCTTAACTGATTATTTGACATGACAAATCTTAGGCTATTATACTATTGTCTTGGACTAGAAGTATGGTAAGATAAACACCACATATTTGTGTCATAGGTGAAATATGATAAGACAAAAGTTGATAAATTTTGTATGATGGATATTAAAACAATTGCTACACCTATGGATACAAGGATTCAATTATCTCATATAGATCCATCACCACAATTGAATACAACTCTCTATCGGTAGCTGATTGGGAGTCTTATTTACTTGACATATACTAGGCTAGACATCAGCTATGTTGTAAGCTATATCTATCACAGTTCAAGCATGAGCCAAAGATGTCCCATTAGAAAGAAACAAAGTCGATATTGAGATATATAAAGGTTAAAATGGACTAGGGCCTAGAGTAAAAGAAGAATGATCAATTTTTTTAATAGTATATCCAGACTTAAATTATGTAGGTAATATTGATGATAGAAAATCCACTTCATGATATGTGTTTTTTTTGGTATCTGGTCTTATGTCTTAGGGGAGCAAGAAACAAAACTTTATTTATTACTCTTCTACCAATGAAAAATATTATGCCATAGGAGGAGATGTCTATGAATTGATATGGTTATGTTTCATACTTGAAGGATTGGGAATATCATAGAAATAACCTATCATATTATATTATGACAATGAATGTGCTCTTAAAAAATTTTGAAATTTGGTGTTTCATTAATAAATAAATCACATCAAGGTAAAATTACATTTTATACATGAAAATTTTACAAAACATAACATCCAACTCCAATTTTTCCCAATAGAAGAACAATGTGTAGATGTCTTCACGAAGTCACTTACATGAGACAAATTTGAGGCATTCAGAGAATCTCTCTCTTGTTCACTTCAAACCATGTTAAATTAAAGGGGGAATGTTAGAATAAAATAATGATGTTAATTCATCATACTATTTATGTCATGTGAGGTTGTTTCATAACACAACTTACTATGTTTTATGTTGTTATATTTTTAGTTTTAAACTTACTATTTTTAGTATGTTAGATCCTACTTTGTAGGGTTTGCCTTTAGCTATAAATATAGCTATGTAACCTTTGGTTTGATTACTAAAAGATCATTAAATTTATTTCAAAAAAAGAAGAGTTAAAGTCAAGGAAAATCAAAACCACAAGTAAAAAATTACATCATAGTGAGATCGATAACATAAAAATAAAAATAAGACACTAAGATATAGGCAACACCAACCCCAAATAAGGATGATGAAGAGGTGGAAGACTATCCATCTACCTCCATGGGAGTGTGGCTCACTAGGTATGTGTTCCCAACCATCTTGTGCTTTATTTTATTGCTTATATTCCTTATTTTTCCCATGGAGGGAAAGAGGAGGGGGTGAAATGGTTAGCACCGACCTAGGAAACTTTACATAACCATATCCTCCTAAAGGAACAAACATAGAATGTCCATAGCTAGCCTATAGCAAGGGCCAACCTCCATGACTAGTTGAAGGAAAAAATAATTTATGGGTAGGAGGGGTATAGAAAGATAATAGGCCCCATGATATATGATGACCTCTGCCATGGTCTCACCATTCCTAGTCCCTTCTTAAGATGTCTTTTTGAGGTATATCTAGTGGAAGCATGTTAACAGTATAAGCAATATTTCCTTAGTGTCCAATGACAATTCAAAGGTGAGCCATCTCCAAGGCCACATTTTTTTCTTTTACTTGTATATGTATCATACCATTAGACATGATAGTAATTTTTTATCAATAAAAATAATATCAAGGTGTTATTTTTTAAATACAACATAATTTATATTTTTCCAAATAAAAAAAGTGAATTTCAATCTGAAATATGGGCCAAATATACTTAAATATTGTAGGGAATAGAGAAGATTCCCCCATAATAGCCATATTCTATAAGAAGGGTTCAAGTTTATAGAATTGGAATGAGCCTGAATGAATCAATCTCTATGCCTCTTGGCCTTTGGCATAAAACCAAAATGTGTGATTTAAATACTTGGTATGACCACATGTAGGGCATCTAGGAGAGGGGATTATCATGTGTAATAATTTATCCCTATAGAAAGACCTTGGTAAAAAAACACTAAATAAAAGAGGCATTTTTGGGATCCAAAACTATAGGCCATATTATTTTGAATCTCTTTCTCCAAAGATTGTATGAGTTGTTAAGGTTCCACCATTTATGAGCATCTCCCAAGTCACATTATTAAGAGATATCCATTGATAATGAATTTGAAGTTTTTACTAAAGCATGTGAGTGGACACATTCCAATTCTAATATTTCCACCATTCGAGGAGCCTTTAACTTCAATTTTATGGGGGGAATAGTCTAGTAATACTATTTGGACTTATAAAATAGATTTAAAATCTTGATTATTAATCTTGAATTTTGATTTTACATTTTTCCTATTTTCCCAAAATCTAAATATCTTATCAAATATGTCCCCTATGAAATTAATACCTTTATGAAAGAGCTAAAAGGCTCTAATTATAGGAAAATTTTCCAAGTATTTTCTATTAATGTAAATAACCATGGACCATAATAGAGAATGAGAGTTGATAGAAATGCTAGACCTGAACCCCTCTCCTTTCCACACCATGGCTTAATGGTTTCCTAATATTTCCATAAATTCTTAGCCACCAAGGTGCCTATTATTCTTAGAACTTGGGTAGGAGTAACTAGTAGATTTATAAACCCTGGATTCTTATAAGCACATATGTCATAATATATTCTAAAGGAAATACATGAAATAACCCCCAAAAATATTGGAATTTCATATTAGAGGAAGATTTAGGATTGTATTTTGGACCTAATACCTCACTTTAGAAAGAAAAAAGACTCATTTAGCATACTCGCATACGTGCAACTAGAACCAAAGGAGGTAACCTAAGATAATTAGCTAGGGGTAATTATTCACAAAAGATGTTATGGAGAAGTAGGTTGCCTAAAGGGTGGTTTATGGGGTTTGGGTTGTATTAGTGTATGAATACACAGATAGGTCTTGAGCACCATATAAATTACACATTGTTATTCATAGGACCATTTATAGGTCTTTATCCCTCATTAAGTATCTTACTCCCCTCAGTGGGTTTTGGTTCTACTCATAGATGGTTAAATGGTCATTTTCAAACTAACTAAAAAGTTTATCTTTAAAATTCCCTTTTGTTATCATTTTGTTATAATATTTCTATGGAATGAGAACAAGATATAATATTCACACACAAGTATGATAACAAACATGTTAATCATACATAACAACTAGTAATTAATTTGAACACGTGTAGATTATGTTGAATTCTCATAAGCATATAGAAAATTATCACTACTTAAAATAAAGTACAAACATGAAATGGAATAAAAACCAAGGCATCATAGGCCATTATTTGAGTGCTACTATTTGAGGTTGTCAACCTCCTCATGGCTTATGTCCACTGCACCATTTCTGACATATTATATAAATTCACACCTTACCTAATTAATAAGCATGAACGTCATTATCTGAATAAATGAACAATGATATTATTTAAGATCAACTCCATTATATATCAAATAAGATATATTATCAACCTATAATTGAATCTATATAATCTATATTATATTAGAAAATAGCCAATGTGTTATAATTAATAAAGGAGGGATCAATGTAATCAAAAGTATAATGTAGCCAAGTGTATTTTCCTTTAAAACTGATTATTCTACCAATCATTAGTTTTAATTAATGGAAACATATTCATCCAATGTAACTTTCACTCTTTATTATTTTCTAGTGATACATTTACATAGAAAAATATTTTAAAAAATAAACAGCTAAATCATTAACCTCTCCTACAACAAGGAGTTTATTAATAAAGTAACTCAACTTCATACAACATCTTTCCAAGTATGTTCAAACATGGTAGAGTAATATGTTCCTAATATGAACAAGTATAAAATATGCATGCATTCAATAGGTTTCAATGTGAACTAGAATAGGAAGTACATAAGTATCAAAATATTTTTCACATGAATCAAGTATATGATACACATACTAACAACATGTATCTTATTTAAAGAGAATTTCAAGCCAAATATCAAATGAGTGGAACCCAACTAAAATGTTCCATTTAAGAAACTCTTAAAAAATTAATGCTTAAACATGTCATGACACAACAATGTGCATTCAATTTTAGCCAAAAAGAAAGAAATGGTAAACATACTCATCTCATAATAATGATGTCCAACTTATGCATATTCAACCATCATTCATTGTATAAGCATCAAGCATGGAAGAATACATCATTAACAATTCCTAACAATTCTATTTCATAATATGAGTAGTTTAAGTTAACTTTCCTCATCTACACATTGATAATGCATTTATTAATTTAAATTTAACTTATTCATATACTCATCAGCATTTAGTTTTAGAATTAAACTCATAACTATATTAATTCTAGAAATGTAACTAAGGCTAAAACTTAAGAAAGAAAATTGGTGCCAATTAGATTAATTAATAATAATTATGCATACCATTATACGTAGCCTTACAAATCCAAGGTATGCAAGAATATTTTCTTTCATGTTTCCATCATATGCTATCAACAAGCATTACTGAAATTGTTCCCAATAATTCATATGCAAGCTGGAAACATCTAAAGAATATATCTATATTTCCATATACAAGTTGAAACTAACTAAAAAATAGTTTGTATACGTATGCTATCCCAAGAGTTAATCCAACATATATAAGAGAACCATAAGCATATTTATGTCCAAAGGAAATAGTTAAATAACTCCTCAATGGATATCCCTTCAAGTTAAGATCATAACTTGTTAAAAAATCAATCAGCATACTTTTGTATGCTTAAAACATCAAGGATAAACAATATATATGAACAAGTAAATCTATACTTAGGTTTACCATGATTTACTCATATCAAGAGACTATATAAAAGTTCCATAAGACTACATAGGGAATAAATTCTACACTATGGCATGCATAAAATCATTTACAGGTTATTACCATAATGATGATAACAATGTAATGTAATAATATAGAATTAGTAATGATAATCAACTAACAATCCAAGATAAAAACCCAAGTACATGTAAATGATTAAATTCAAAAACTTTAAGTAAACTTTAGCATCTTAACACATAATCCACATTATAAGCCTTATAATTATTTATCTAGCAACATCAATTTTTAATTACAAAGTTAGCATACCATAATAATTAAGTAAAACTAAACCAATATCAATTTGAAACTAGATTATAATTGCATCCACTAATCATGTTATATGGAAACAATATAACAACTAAGCTAAGAAGCATATAAAAATATAATAAAATTTTACCAATTACTTCAAACCTATCGACAAGATCATCTAGGAGTGAAATCAATATGTAACCAAATTAGACAAACCCTCCCAACTAACCCTATGATTCCAACCATCAATGGCCCTTACCACTCCATCCTTTAGCTAGACAGTGGTTTTAATAACCAGGGTCAAGGAGGGATTGTGAACAAGTTAGGATTCTCAAACCTTTGGAAAAATCAACACAAAAATGGAAATTAAAATTGGAAAGTGACTATCAAATCACCATCCTAAGGTGAGGCATAAATAACCCAATAATGATAGTGTTTACAAATTAGAAGTGAGGATAATCCATTGTAGGTTACTAAAGATATAACAATAAATTTCACAACCAAATCTATGTCCATAACATTCAAAAAACCCAACTTGGAAAATATTCAAATGTATGGTCAGCCTATAAATATCCCAATTGCCAATCCATCTCCCATGATCATAAGCACATAATTATAGCTTAGTCATTAATCCTAGTCTAGGAATGATTATGCAATAGCCACGTAATCAAACCATCATATAGTAAGATATGAATTGAAAAACATATAACTCAAACAAGTTATACTTAACCAAAGTCAAAGTCCAATAATACAATAAATCAAAAATAGTCAACATATATAACCCAGTGAATGCATTCATTAAGACCTCCATTTATACCACTAATCTCAAAAAGTGGCAAACAATGATTATAATAATCATTCATAAATATAAATTGATTTTAATTCAATAATCAGTATATGATATTTATGGGATCATCATGAGGTCTACTACCTCATATGATCGTTGGATCTTACAATTGGGTCAACACATTTTTAATAAAATAATAAAACTATATAATGATATTAATTAAAAATCATAACCCTCATTACAAAATAATGATTCCAATAGGGATTCACCCATATTGTAAAGAATCAATAGTATGTAAAACACATAGGAATCCTCAATAAATCCACAACAAAATAGTACAATTCAAAATAAACACTCAGAAGATCTCTAATCAAAACCACATACATATATTTATAACAAAATCGAGCTTACTCAAGGAAATATGAATAACTAGTTTGTTAAAAAAATAGTCAAACCTTCATCTATATCCCAATAGGGTTCGACATTAAATAAATTATACAAGAATTAATCACAATACCGTAACACATCCATATAACCAAATCATGCTATTCAATACACCCATATATCCAGCTCAAAATAAAGTCCTAGTCAAAAATACAATTTAAAAGGACCCATTAATAACATATAAAAACTTAACCTTTAAATTTTAAGAGACTGAAATTGATTATTCAATTTAAAAGAATATATTAATAATGGGAAAAGTATGCCTTTAAGATTGAATAAAACCCAAGTTGATTTTTAGACTTTAATTCATGAATCAAAAACCTTAGGTATGTAGTTAATAAAAATAGGGTATGATGACCCAAATGAGGAGTATAATCATTTTGAACAAACATGAAATGAAAACATAGTAACGTAAAATTATTAAAATAATAGTGTAGGGTTTTATAAAAACCAAATCCATCCATTTATTAACCATAAAAATGTATATAGTCACAACCAATCAAATGCCCATATCATTCCTCAAAAAGAATAGGGTTCAATGACTCATATAGACATAGTTGAATTAAAAATGTAGCAGCAGGTTTGAGTATGCCAAGGCATGACATTTATATAATAAAATCAAAAACACACCACCTTTATAACAATAATACATTCACCAAGCCAAAAATATAAATGAATCAATATATATATATATATATATATATATATATATATATATATAGCAGAATCAACCTCTTTTTACAAGTTTATATGTAAAAAGACAATATCAAAAACCTATTGGGCATTGGATACCCACTTGAAAGTATTTCAACTTCCCATTTGCATATGCAACATCCAATATCTCTTATAATTTCTTCAAAAAGAAAATAACTAGACTAATAGTCAAAAATGACTTACTTAGTTCAACTTAGTGGAGAGAAAACCCCAAACAATGCAAGCAAAGTCAATAACCAGATCTACAAATACCTTAATTTTCCACACCATGACATTGATCAAGCAAAAATAGAGCCAAAAACCAAAGTCTGAAAGCCCCACCCAAAAAAACAAACTCCCTATATTTTCTCCCTCTTCTCTCCATTCTCCTCTCCTACCCACATCCAATCCACCCACCACCAACTAACTCCTCCCTTCTGTCCAACTCACCCATACCCCTAATTAATTTAGCATTCATTACAAGGAGAGAGAAAAACCTCCTCTAATGCCATAGACCCACTCCCATGACACCCCCACCAAAATTATAAATGCAACAGTCATAAATGACCCATCCAAAAAGCCTAAAAATTTTAAACAATAAAAAAGTAAAAATAATATATTTATAATATAATTTAAATTTTTAAATGCCATATGGTTCAAATTAACTAAGCTAAAATCAAACACAAAGAGACCAAGGTGATAATCCATGTGTGGGGTCATGGGGATGGGTCTAGGTAAGTCACTTAGGGTGTCCAAGGCGTAGCAAGGTGAGTCCAAACAAATTCAGGGTGGTGAAGAGTTTTCAGAGGAGAGAGAAGAATTATAAAGTGAACTATTTCAAACAAGAACATCAGAACCAACTAACACCATGACAACATGCAAAAATCAAATAATAGTACAATAGGATACAAAAATCAAGATGCAACAAGACATGAAATAAAATGTGATTGCATAAACTAAACAATAAGACTATCTAATAAGACTAAACCAAAAACACATAGATACCTATCATAACTCATCTAACTACTTAAGAATTATTATGATACCCCAAATACTGATGCCAACATCCATCTTAGCTCATAAATTAGTACCTGAAACCATCAAATATACATCATCAACACCTAATCAATAATTGATAAAGAAATGTAGAACTATAATAAAACATTTATTACATCAAGTAATCCATATATCATCAAGTTTAGAATTAAAACATAATATATACATCAACCTATAGTCAAATTATCATCCTAACAAAATCCAACAATATAGCCCATCTTGGCAAAAAAATGTAGTAATCAGTTATACATATGGTAACATTAACATTTAAGCAGTCTATAAAAGTATTAAAAAATTAGGTTCATAACATCCTCCCCCTTTTAGAGATGATCCATCCCAATAATTATATAAATAATCAAGGACTAGGGTACCCATGGGGACTTAAGCATACTCTTTACAAAAGTTACACTATTCAACCATCAGCGGTTGATCTTTTAACAAGGGTGGCTACCCTTGGTATTTTATCAAAGTTTTCCAAGTAACATTATGTATGTTACACAACTTAATCATAATATTTATTAGGAATACCATCAACTTACTTAACAATAAATCAAGAGGATGTAACACACCATCTAGGTAGGAGACATGTGACATTCTCATCAAGATCATAATTATAGTCATGTCTTCCTTTATCCAAGCCATAAGAAATGTCATATAATATCACATGTAATTTTATGACACCAAGAAGAATAATGGCAAGATACATAAGTCATTATCATATTAGATGTCCATCCATATATCCTAACTCAGGGTATAATTCAATGTTTATGATTCACATGCCATTCATTAACAACCAAATTAATATGTTATAACCTTGGTGAAAGGTATATCAGCCCTAAATTTGTTCTTAGTTAGAATATACCAATGGTATATCACTATTTTAACATAGTTCTATAGAGACTATTAAAATTCAGCTCCCTGTATAGGCATGACTTTTAAGTCTTTTTGGAAAAATAGCATTATCAGCCATGGAAAAAAATTATCCACCTCAATAAATGCCCAAAAAAATCTTTGATTACCTTTTAAAACACCTTTTAATATATTTTAGATTATGTATGATAGGAATATTTAACATTTTCATGTATTTACATCAAAAAAATTGATAGAGAACCTATTCCTAGCTAGTTATCCCTCTTATTATGAGGAAAACATTACCACAAAAATATGTAAATTTTATGACATTAGTTGAAATTATACAATCCCATTAGAATTTTAACATATTTTAAAAATTGAAGCAATGTCTTTGCCAACACATGTTATGAATTACACATAGCTTAATCAACATTCATCACATAATGTTATCATAGGATAGTAAATCATTCTATTTAATTACTTCTAATCCATTAATTACCATTCAAGGGTTAGTGCAACATCTTGTACCATCCACACTGAACATTAGAGAAGTCATCCCAAGACTTTACATGTAACCCAAAGGCTTTCCACAATCTCTCCACCAACTTTGTGAGCTCACATGATGGTTATAGGGATCACAATCCCACCATCTTTCTACACTTACCTCATGATAACACTTAGAAAGGATAACCAAGATTTCAAAATTTGCCTAACCAAGACTTATAATGTTCCTCCTGAACATAAAACTAGCATACATTTTAGATATGCATAAAATAATATAGAAATATATTCATTCCAAAATGTATATTAGGTATAACAAGTACTACCTCATCTGTATCATGTTTGCACACATAGGCCACCACATGCATGTATTATAACAAGTACCTCCTCATTGATTTTCATAAACATCCAAATTTTAAGACCATTTGGTGATTTATAAGACTACATAATAAAATTCAACATGGGTTTTTTAACAAAAACCTCTAAGAAGTGTCTAAAGGAACACTTAACCATAAGGTGACCCTTATGCATGAATACCTCATGGCCAGTATGTGGCATTCATGGTGCAAACTCTGAATGAATCTAGCAGCTACCTCATGCAAAGGGGAGGAGTAGGTTTTCAAATTATGAGAGACTCCACTTCCTAACTTGTACCCGATCTAAACCATTAGTGAAATAGTGTTTCTTTACCCTCCACCTCATACTTGCATCTATGTTCATAGTTGGAACAATGATGCAGAATTACAAAATATAGTATGGAAGTATACCTTGGTATCTTAATTAGAGGATTCAACTTTATAATAGGATTTATAGTGTACAAGTGCTTAGATTCATAATTTCATAGTTTAAAAACATAAGATCACATATATAACATAACTAGAACACCTGGATAGCTAGCTTGCTAGCATAAAATGTCAACACATTTCATGTGGATAATCAATTTCAAATATTACAAGGGCTTATATAATATATAACAATATACATGTATGAAGGATATTCATAAGATAGGCATACATTTAGGTGTATGTAACTATGCAAAGTTAATTTTCACATTACAACAGTCAAACATATAGGCTGGTGAAACATGAGGGTCCATGACTTCCATCAGTCCACCCAATGTTTATATGCAATCCAAAATACATTATATACCCATCAAATAGTATCTCATGATCAATCTTGGGGATATTAGATTATGATCACCTTCACTCAAGGAAGGTTGTGTTGTAACAAGGCCTATCTATCTCCATGAGTTTTTGTAATTTTACCAACAATGTTCATACATCATGGATAGATGGATAATACTACCTGATTAACAGTAATATATCCCCAAAACTTATTAACTTGCTCAATCAATTCATCACACTCACCCCATTAGGCTCTTCAAGCTTGAGTCACAACCTTGGACCTCCCAAGATATCATACATGAGCCTCATCAGATGGCTTGTTTATGCAAGATATAAATGGCCATCAAGGCATTATCTTATGATTTTGACAATAATATTATATCATGATTATACTGATTGACTTAATTCAACAATTCAAATTTTAAATGGCGATGCTTGTTTTGACAGAACATTGATTTGGGAAAGGGTGAGCCTAGCCAAGGCTTAGCATGAGTGTTGTACCACTACTATGGGAATTACAACCTCCCACAATCAACAAGTTCAATCAAAACTTCTAATATACATCCTCATGGATGTAAGACATATTTAATAATAGACATCCTCATGGGTTTTGAGATGTAGTGAAGTTTAAATAGACATCCCCATGGATGCATAACTCAACTAGGATTAAGTTAAACATACACATGGAATAAGACATATCCATGTTTAAAATATACATCAAGGATATAAAACATATTTATGATCAAAATAAACATTCCATAACTTATTAACTTTAGCCTTTTTAGAGTTACAAATCCACTTATATCACTAATTTAACTCAAAGAGGCCAACAAGATCAAGCTTAACTTAGCTGAAATGCATAAGATTTTAGTATCACATAATCTTGCCTATATCAGGATACATAATAGTTTCAATCATCCAACCAAACAACGTCTTAGATAATAAAACCTTCTTAGCTTTATTAAAAGTACATTACCTTGGATGAGCCAAAGCTTCATAAGCATTAGTCATGGCATTAAAATTATTTTAATGCTACCACCATTCATGCATAATGACAACTAGGCCAAGTCATAATTTATGGTTGTTTACCATGGCCATTCTATAATTTCATTATGTGAAACTTATGCATAATATTCTTGTTATATTTAGAAAAAGAGGTAAGGGCTAGCCTTGCTATCTACAAGTAACTCATCTTGTGGAGATAGTTTCACTCCATTATAATCATCTACTTTGAAGTGTCATACTAAATCTTAAAAATATAGTATTTGAGTTATTTTAATCAAATACATATAGGATATTTAGTTCCTTGTGAAATAATTTCCAATAGTTTTTATCCAAAGAACTAACACTAGTTATGTTACCAATAGCTCAAGGCAATCCCTTTATGAGTAGATAGCTCAAGCTTTGTTAACTTACCCAAGTAATTTAGCCCTTTCACATCTTATTAAGCCTTCCAATTTTAAGTTAAACCTTCTATCTTCCCTGGGTCTTAATGTTCCAAACATCTAGGGAAGGCTCATCTATACAAGCTGACACTAGATACCAGCTATTATTCCCTTAATTCTAAGAGTGAATCTTGTATCACCTAACTCTCATCAATTCATCCATACAAGTCAATGGTTGGCAAGTGAGACTTTCCTGATGCAATTAGATTTGGTAAGGGTTAACCCAACCAAGGTTAGGGTACGATAACAACTAACATTGAAAAAATTTAGATTCATTGAAATAATTTCTTTTGAGAGATGTACAAAATTTTCAACAGCTACAATTTACAACACAACACCTTATATTTAGCCTAAAAAGGCTAATTGCCTTTGTGAATTACTCCACAACTCCACTTGTTTGAGACAATTCATTGGTCTCAATGTAGCAACTCTAAAATTCTTAGAGTTCCCTAGAGAAGAAAAATTGCTCTGATACCAAATGAAATAACCCAAAAAATTTTGAAATTACATATCAGAGTATGCTTTAGGATTGCATGTCAGACCCAATACTTCACTTATTGAATCAAGTGATACTTATTTACCATACTTATGTATACACAACCAAAACCAAAGGGGGTGACCTGAGATAATTATCTAGGGGTAATTACTCACAAAAGATGTTGTGGGGAAGAAGGTTACCTAAAGGGTGATTTATAGGGTTTGGGGCATATCAGTGTATAAATACATAGATAGATCCCAAGTACCATATGTGATACATGTTCTTTTGCATAAGACCATTTATAGGTCATTATCCCTTGGTAAGTATATTACTCCTCTCAATGGATTTTGGTTCTACTCATGGATGGTTAAATGGTCATTTTTAGACTAATCAAAAAGGTTATCTTTAAAATACCTTATGTTATCATTTGGTTATAATAGATATATATAATCAGAACAAGATATAATATTGACACACAGGTATGATATCAAACATGCTAATCATACATAGAAACCAACAATTAATTTGAATACATGTAGATTATGTTGAATTCCCATAAACATACAATAGATTTATCACTTATCAAAAGAAAGTACAAACATGAAATAAAATAAAAACCAAGGCATCATAGGCCATTATTTGAGTGCTACTAGTTGAGGTTGGCAACCTTCTCGTAGATTAAGGTCACTTCACCATTGTTGACATATTGTTTGATTTCACACATTATCCAATTAATAAGGGTGAATGTCACTATCTAAACAAATGAACAATGATATGATTTGTGATCAACTCCATTATCTATTAGATAAGATATAGTGATAGCCTATAATTGAACCTATGCAAATAATATTTCATTGGAAAATATCTAATGCATTATAATTAATAAATGAGGGATCAATGTAATCAAAAGTATAACACAGCGAAGTGTATTTTCCTTTAACATTGATTATTATATCAACCATTAATTTTAAGTAAGGGAAACATGTTCAACCACTGTAACTTTCACATTTATTATTTTCCAGCCATGCATTTACTTAGAAAGCTATTAATAATAATAAATAGCTAATTCATTAACATCTCCTACAATAAGGAGTTTATTAATGAAGCAACCCAACTTCATACAACATATTTCCAAGTATGTTCAAACCTGGTGGAGTATTATGTTACCAATATGAATAAGTATAAAATATGCATGCATTCAACAAGTTTCAATGTGAACTAGAATAGGAATTACATAAGCATCAAAATATTTTCCATGTGAATCAAGTATTTGATACACATACTAATAATAGGTATCTTATTCAATGATAATTTTCACCCAAGTATCAAATGAGTGAAACCTAAATAAAACATTCCATTTAAGAAACTCTTACAAAATTAATGCTTAAACATGTCATGACATAGTAGTTTGTGTTCAATTCCATCCAACAAGAAAGAATATGATACACATACTCATCTCATAATAATGATGTCCAGCTTATGCATATTCAACCATCATTCATCATATAAGAATCAAGCATGGAAGAATACATCACTAGCAATTCTATTTCATAATACAATTAGTTTAAGTTTACTTTCCTCATCTACACATTGACAACGCATTTTGAAATTTAAATTCAACTTATTCATATACTCGATAGCCTTTAGTTTTAGCATTAAACTCAGAATTGTATTAATTTCATCGCTAAAGCTAAAACTTAAGAAAAGAAATTGACACCAATTAGATTAATTAACAATAATTTTGAATATCTTTATATTCAGTCTTACAAATCTAATGTATGCAATAAGATTTCCCATCATGCTTCCATCATATACTAGTAACAAACATTACTCAACTTGTTCCCAATAATTCATATGCAAGTTGGAAACATCTAAATAAGATCTCTATATTTCCATATACAAGTTGAAACCAACTAAAAGAATAGTTTTGTATACTCATGGCATTCCAAGAGTTAATCCAATGTATATAAGATAACCATAAGCATATATGTGTCCAAAGTAAATAGTTAAATAACTTCTTAATGGATATCCCTTTAAGTTAAGATTCTAACTTGTTAATAAATCAACCGTCATACTTATGTATGCTTAAAACATCAAGGATAAACAATATATGTGCACAAGTTAATATTTACTCATATTTACCATGAATTACTCATATCAAGAGACTATAAAAGCATAAGATTGCATAAGGAATAAATGTTACACTAATGCATGAATAAAATCATTTATATGTTATTACCATAATGATGATAATAATGTAGTGTAATAATATAGAATTAACAATGATAATCAACTAATAATCTAAGATAAAAACCCAAGTACATGTAAATGATTAAATTTAGAAACTGTAAGTAAACTTTAGCATCTTACCACATAATAAACATTACAAGCCTTATACTTCTTTCTCTAGTATGATCCATTTTCAATTACAAGGTTAGCATACCATAATAATTAAGTATAGCTAAACCAATATCAATTTGAAACTAGGTTATAACTGCATCCACTAATCATGCTATATGGAAATGATATAATAATTAAGCTAAGAAACATATAACAACATATAATAAAATGTTATCAATTACATCACACTTTTCCATGAGATTATCAGGGAGTGAGAATAATATGTAACCAAATAAGATAAACCCTCTCAACCAACCTTAAAAGCCCAACCATCAATGGCCCTTACCACCCCATCCATTAGTTGGATGGTGCTTTCAGCAACCAGGGTTAAGAAGGGATTTTGAGCAAGTTGTGATTCCTGAACCATTGGACAACTCAACACAAAAATGGAAATTAAAATAGTTATGTGACTATCAAAGCACCATCCCAAGGTGAGGCATAAATAACCAAGTAATGACATTGATTACAAATTAGAAGTGGTGATAATCCATTGTAGGTTAGTCAAAGGATATAGCAATGGATTTAACAATCAAATCTATGTCCATAACATTCATAAAAACAACTTGGAAAACCTCCAAGTGTATGGTCAGCTTATAAATATCTTGGCTGTCAGTCTATATCCCATGCTCATAAGCACACAATTATAACTTATCCATTTAAGCCTAATCTAAGAATGATTATGCAACATCCATATAATCAAACCATCATATAATAAGATATGAATTGAAAAATATATAGCTCAAACAATTTATACTCAGCCAAAGTTATAGTCCAATAATCCAACAAATCAAAAATAGTCAACATATAAAACCCAGTCAACACATTCATCATGACCTCTAGTTATACCAATAATCTCTAAAAGTGGAGATTTTAAATAATGATTCCATCAATCATTCATAACTATAAAGCAATTTTAAGTCAATAATCGATATATGGGATTCGTGGGATCATCATGAGGTCTCACGACCTCATATGATCCCCAAATCTTAAAATTGGGTCAACACATTTTTAACAAAATAACAGATCTCTATAATGATCTTAATTAAAAATTAGAACCCTTTTTATAAAATAATGATTCAAGCAAGGCTTCACCCATATTCCAAAGAATCAATAGCATGAAAAACACACATGAATCCTCAATAAATCCACAACAGAATCATACCATTCAAAATGAACATGCAGAAGATCTCCACTCAAAACCACATACATATATTTATAAAAAAAATCAATATTATTTAAGGAAACATGAATAACCAATTTTTTAAAAGAAAAAGAACCAGTCAAAGCTTCATATATATCCCAATTGAGTTCAACATTAAATAAAATATATAGAAATTCTTCACAAAACCATAACACATCCATATAACCAAATTGTACCATTTAATACATCCATATATCCATCTCAAAATAAATTCCCAATAAAAATATGATTCAAAAGGACACATTAACAACATATAGAATCTTGTCCTTTAAAATTTAAGAGACCCAAATCAATTATTTGATTTATAAGAATACATAAACAATAGGAAAATTTTGCCTTTAAGATTGAATAAAACCCAAGTCAATTTTTAGACTTTAATTCATGAATCAAAACCCTTAGGTATATAGTCAATAAAAATAAGGTACAATAACCTAATTCAAGAATAAACTCAGGTTGAACAAACCCAAAATGAAAACATAGTAACCTAAAATCATTAAAATAATAATGCAAGGTTTTATAAAAATTGAATTCATCCATTTAATAACCAAAAAAATGCATACAGTCATAGCCAATCAAACACCCATAACATTCCTCAAAAAATTTAGGGTTCAATGACTCATATATACATAGCTAAATTAAAAACATAGTAGCAGACTCAAGTATGTCAGGCCATGACACTTATATAATAAAATCAAAAACACACCACCCTTCTAACAATAATACATTCACCAGGCCAAAATATAAATGAATCAATATATATATATATATATATATATATATATATATATATATATATATATATATATATATATAACCAAATAGTAGAATCAACCTCTTTTTGTAATTCTATATGCAAAAAGACTATCAAAAATCTATTGGGCATTGAATACCAACCTAGAAGTATTTCAACTTCTTAGCTTCATATGTAGCATCTAATATCTTTTATAATTTATTTCAAAATAAAATAACCATACTAATAGTTAAAAATGACTTACTTGGTTCAATGGAAGCAAATTCAATAACTAGGTCTGCAAATACCTTGATTTTCCACATTGTGACATCAATCATGCAAAAATAGAGCCAAAAACCAAAGTTTAAAATCCCTAGCTAAAAAAACTCCCTATATTTTCTCCCTCTTCTCTCCATTTTCCTGTCCTACCTGCATCCAATCCACCCATCATGACTAACTCCTCCATTCCATCCAACTCAGCCATACCCCTAATAAATTCAGCATTCATTATGAAGAGAGATAAAAACCTCCTCCAATGTCATCAACCCACTCCCAAGATAGCCCCACCAAAATCACAAATGCAATGATCATAAATGACCCATCTAAATAGTCTAAAAACATTTAAACAATAAAATAGTAAAAATAATATATTTAAAATATAATTTAAATGTTTAAATTCCATATGGTTTGAATTAACCAAGCCACAATCAAAAATAAAGTGACCAAGGTGATAATCCATGTGGGGGGTCATAGGGATAGGTTTAGGTAAGTCCCTTAAGGTGTCCAAGTCTTATAAAGGTGAGTCTAAACAAAGCTAGGGTGGTGAGGATTTTATGGAGGAGAGAGAATAAGTTTAAAGTGGATTGTTTCAAATAAGAACAATAGAATCAACTAACACCATGACAACACGTAGAAATCAAATAGAAGTATTGCATGTTACAAAAGGCAAGATGTGACAAGGCATGAAATAAAATGTGATTGAAAAAATGAAATAATAAGATTGTCCAATGGTGAGAGACTAAACTGAAAACACATGGATACCTATCGAAACTCATCTAACTACTCAAGAATCATTTTTATGCCCCAAATATTGATGCTAACATCTACCTAACTCATAAATATGTACCTACAATCATCGAATATACATCAACATCACCTAATAGATAATCGATAAAGTAATACATAATTATATTAAATCATTAATTACATCAAGTAATCTATATATCATCAAGTATAGAATTAAAACATAATATATAAATCAACCTATATTCAAAATATCATCAGAATGAAATCCAATAATATAGCCTAGCTAGGCAAAAGAAATGTAGCAATCAGCTATACATATGGTAACATTAATGTTTAATAAGTCATATAAAAGTATAAAAAAGTGGGGTCATAATAATATGATGCTTAATGATAATTTTCCAAGTTTTCTACTCTTCAATGGCCTTGGGGATCCATTTGGCATAGAGGGTAGTTCCTTATTTTTAAATATTAATGAGCCCAAACCTAATAACTTCCTTGGGTTTGCAATAAATGTCATGGTAAAATATATGAAATCCCTTGTTGAATTTTGAATTATCCTAAATTAAGTTTCTTAAAATAAATTCAAGAATATTTTAGGCCATCTTAGAGGGAGCCCAATAGGAGGAGTAGTTAACATGAATAGCAGCCAGGACTTTTGAGTAGATTTGAAATTTTCCACAAAAGATAAGGGATTATTTATCCAATATGAAAACTTATTTTATATTCCTTGGACAACATAGTTTCATAACTCAAGCTTTAAGGCTTTAAAAGTGATGGGAATTCCCAATAATTTAAGCATCTCCCCATAGGCACTTCCACTAGTAAGTTCCTAGCCAATGGGACATAAGGCTATGGGATTGCTTCTATAATTAGGTATTATCCCATTAAATATTAGAGAGATAATCCAATAAAAAAAATATTTATACATTCCATGTAATTTTAGATAACAAAGACAACGATTTAATCTTCCAATAAAATAATGAAAGATTCATCTACAAAGTGGCCATTTATGATTTGTTCAAGAGATAATTGGGGGAGATTAATTCCCTTGACTAACCCTATAGAGGCATAATTTCATATTACCAATGGCCATTGATATTTTATAAAATCAAAGTCGTAATGAAATAGATTCATAACAGAGTGAACAAACTTGGGACCAAAACCTAGGGCTTGTAGCATAGTATGAATATAATGGAAATAAATCCTGTCATAATATTTTTCAAAGTTAATCTTGAAAAACAATATCTTATGTTTGGAGGTGTAGGCCCATTCCATCCCCTCCCAGACTGCTTTAATTTTGTCCAACATGTAGCTACCTTGGATAAACCATTTTTCTTAGGCATTATCACTAATTGAAGAAGGTATCTAATTCTTAGTGCAAAGACCTTAGAAATAATATTGTAGGATATGTTGAATAAGGTTATGGTCCTCCATTTTCAAATTATCTTAGGGTCCTCAATATTTGGGATGAATTCAATGTTGCATTTTTTGATAAGATTTAAAAGAGAACCATTAGCCATGCCTTCCAAATAAACATTGTGAAAATAATATCCCACACATTCCCACAAGGTTTGGTAGGACTCAAAAGGAAATCCATAAATTCTTAGGGATTTTTCCTAAGACATAACTTCCACTACATTATGAAGTTCATTAGAGGGATGAATTTCACATTCCATTCTTTAGTTTGGTGTGAGATTACAAGGGATGACATTAAGGCACTTCTACAAGGTAGCATCACTTTCTTTAGAAAGGGTATGAGCTTAGAAAACTTGTTTATAATTCTTAACAAATAATTTTAAAATGTTTGGGACACTAGTGATACAACCACCAACTTATTTTATACCCTTGATTTTCATAAAAGAGTGATGAGCTCTTAGCTTACTAAAAAAATCCTTGGAAACTCGGTCCCAACCTTGATCTTGTGAATATGATCTCAGATTTTGTCTCCATAATATTGATGAAAGTTTGCTAGCTAAAGTTTTTTTCCCAACTCAATAGCTTGATTTTATATATTTTCATTGAATTGTAATTATTCTAACTTGATGAAATCTATTGAATTCCCTTAGATAATCAAAGTTATCCCTTTTCTTGAACAAGGATTATTATTTTTCAAACAATATAATAAAACTGGTTGTGCACAAAATGTCAACTTCCCACTAATATATCCAACTAGAGGCATTAATGATGTGTGACACAAGGTTAAAAACCCATCAAATGTGCGAGAGGGTTCACTCATGCTATAGATGTGAAGTGTTGAAATAAAACTAGTTGTTGAAAATATTTGATGGCAGAGCAAACCATTTAATGAAAAATTGAATAGGTTTGTGTTCTAATAGAATAATATCTAAGATCACTAATTTACCTATCATGATTATGGGGAAAGGATAAAAAATATGCTAAAATGAGGGTTTTCCTAATCTCTTGAGAACCCTTTCCTTCCCTTAATAGAAGTTGGACTTATGATGTAACTCCTTTTGAGGAGATATCAACACTACACTACTTCATAACCATGATTAGTTTAAAATTTATCATTAAATTACATAAGGTTCAAATTTAATCATCTCCTTCATTTTTGGCATGTTCCTTAATGAGTTCTCAGAGATTGAACTCATCTCATGATATTAATCATATAATTCCCACGACCATTTTCCAGGAATCATGTCTAAAATAGTTTGTGTACCTATTTTATATTCAATAATGATTCATTAGGTCAAATAATTTCAATGCGTACTTTGAAAACACCTTTCATACATGTCCTATAATCATTATAAAAAGCATGTCTCTTTAAGGCATTTTTTCAATCACATTTTAAAATCTATTGTTAATTATTAACATATCATGCCCATTATGCTCCAACACCATCTAAAGTTTCCATTGTAGCTTAGGCCTCTTGTTCAAATACTAAAAAGTTACTTTACCTTATATCATTATCACATAATCATGTTTAGTCATTTTTCATCATGACCCCCATCTTCTCAATGTAATTTTAATAAAAAGTGCCTTATGGTAGTCAAATGGATGAAAACTCAAATGTCATCTAGTAATTATAATACATTCATCTCCATCAACATAAAAAATCATTCTAAATATATTGCACTGTACATAATTAGATTTATTATAGGTGTTGCAGATATTCCATTATTCTATCTTCCTTTTTTGAAAGTGCTACAAACTTTGTTAGGTCTCTAATATTTTTAATTTTGGTCCTTTTATCCTATTAAAAAGGATGCCCCATGAATCTTAAACAACCTCAAAAACTTGATTATACTACATCTTCTCTCTTTTTCTCAAACCTTAAAATTTAACTTTAATGACAATAATAAAAATCGTAGTATAAAATTCCAGTATGCCCCATGGCTCTCTTTTCCAACTAAACTAAATGGCCTCTTTCATTCTAAAAAAATATGAATACTTATTTTTTCTCCCTATTTATGCATTTGAAACCATTAGAATACCAATCAAAAAAAGAATGAAAAAGATACAAGGTAAATGAAATGTTGAGAATCAGTAATAATATTAGAGTAAAATTCAACATAAATTTAAATATCATGCATAGGTATCAGCATCCCCATCATCACCCTCTCGTTACTTGAGCTTTCCCCTTATATTACTTCCTTGTTATATGGTCTAATTGAATACATTATATTTGTTGAATGTTTATTATTTTATGGAGATTATGGGTTATTCAAATACTAAAAATTAAAGTTTTATAAGTTACCATGGTATTTTATTGGCATTGCATTAGCTTAAAAGACACCAAGTATTTTTTAGCAAGTTTGTACTTATCACGTAATGATTTCAATCCATAAAACCATATCTCTTCCCCACATTTGTTTTGAAATCCTTAAAGTGTCATTAAGAACATCATTTTTTGTCTATTTTTTAGTCATTAATTTGAGACATTTTACCAAGATTATTCACATGCCTTTTGTATCATTTTACATGTTTTTAAAAAAATGTTTGGGGCATTTTCTAAATTAGTTAACGTACCTTTTTTATGGTTTCACATTTCCCATACATTTCATTCAAACATTTTGTCAAATAGTTTGCATGCCTATTGTCAAACATTTGGGTAATAGTCTAATTCCCTATGTTGATTAAATGGGCATCAAATTTAACCTTGAATTTTCTCAAAAATAGTCACATTGAGGTCAAATTTTAAATCCATTATTAATATAGACATTATGCTTCAACAGCACCATGGATCTATATTGTAGCTTATACTTCTTAGTCATCACCTACAAAGTTAATTTACCTTTTACCTTTATATAATCATCATATTTTGTTCATTCATCATCATAACCCTCTCTTATTGACATAATTTTAATAAAACTACCTTATAACAATCAAATGGATGAAAAAGTTAATGTAATCCATTAATTTTTATGTACTTATGGAAATTTCACCACATCTTGCACCACCTTGCCTTGACTCTCATTCGAGGATGCCCCATAGATGTATAAAAACATTATGAATATGTTGCATACCACATCTTTAAACTCATGATGGCCACTACAAAAAATTTATTTTTATCTTCTTTTTTTAAAGTGCTATAAAATTTTATGTGTACCAAGATTTTAGATATTTTTATATGATCCTATTAGAAATTAAACCCCAGGATTCCATGGCAACCTTAAAATCTCCATCAAAACTTTTATCTTTATTACACTTCATTTTCTCTCTTTTTATCAAATCCATAGACTAGCAAAACATAAATATCAATAGACACAATCCTTGACATTTCATGAAACCATAATTTTTATTGATTCATTTGAATCCTTTATTTCTTCCCTCTAAAGATCAAACCATCCTCTCTTCCATTGATGGTGGTTTTTCATGTTCTTATAATACAAAATTATTTTCCCTTAAAGTGATAACCATAATGTATAATGTACTCATCATAAATAGTACTTGTCTCACCTATTAATGGATTCCTGCATTGCTTAACTACCTTACCAAAATATGGATAAATATCATATAATTCTTTAAAATGTTCAAATCCAACTACTTCACTTACCATATTATTTAACATTGCCACTCTTCTACTTAGAGCATTATCTACTTGATTCTTGTTTCCTAATTTATGCTTCAAAACAAATGTATATCCCTACATAAAGACACCCACTTTGCATGCCTATTATTTAAATTATTTTGAGTGTTCACATACTTTAAAGCCTCATGATCTATAAATAGGATAAACTCATTAGGCACCAAGTAATCTCTCCAATGTATTAATTCTTTTACAATGGCACAAAATTCAATGTCTTATGTAGAATACTTATTTCTTACCTTGTTCAATTTCTCACTAAAATATGTTATTATCCTTCCTTCTTAACTCAACACAACACCAATTCCCATATGTGAAGCATTAAAATCCACCTAAAACACTTTGTTAAAATTTGGTAATGCTAAAATAAATTTTTTTAATCTTCTTCATAAATTGAAAGTTTTTTGTTGTTTCATTTATCCATACAAATTATTTTTTTCTCATGAAATTTCCTATTGGTGCAACAATACCACTAAAATTTTTAATGAACTTTTTATAAAAATTTGTTAAACTGTGGAAACTTCTTACCTCTATGATGCTCTTTGGAATAAGCCACTCAAAAATTTCATTTACCTTTTCTTCATCCATTATTACACCATTTTTTAAAACTAAAAACCCTAAAAATAGAAAACTATTATGCATAAACATGTACTTCTTTATATTTGCATAAACCTCCTATTTTATTAACAATTCTAATAACATTATCAAATGGCTTAAGTGTTACTTTGTACTCTTACTGAATATCAAAATATCATCAAAATAAACCATTAAAAACTTACCGATGTAATCTTATAACACTGTGTTCATCACCTTCATAAATGTATTGGGTGCATTAGATCATCCAAATGGCACCACCATCCACTGGTAGAAGCCATCCCTAGTATTGAATTTTGTTTTTCATTCATCACCTTCACAAATCCAAATCTGATAGTATCCACTCCATAGATCTATCTTAATAAAGTATTTTGATCCATCAAACACATCCATCATATCATATAAACAAGGTATAGAAAATCTATGTTTGATATTATTTTATTGATTTCTCTACTATCCACACAGATCCTCCATGTCCAATATTTCTTTGGATTTATCAATTATGGCATTGCATATGGAATCATGTTCTCCCTTACTACACCCTTACTCACCAATTAAGTAACATGTTTATTTAATTTTGCATGTTTTATTAGACTCATCCTATAAGATTATTAATTGGGTAGATTTGATCTTAAAATCAAATCAATGTGATTGTTAATGTCTCTCTTTGGTAATAAACCATCTGGTAACTCATCAGGTATAATATTAAATATTATTTCAACACTTTTACTACTTTTTTTGGTATTTAATGCATAACAACTTGTCATCTTCATGTCTTTGATAAATTATTTCATGGACAACATGATTTATATCTACCCTTATTCTTAAAAAGGTAATAAAAATACCTTTATACCACCTTTCCAAAAATCATATGTATTATTTGTTCCATCATGAATTATCTTTTTCTCATATTTAAATGGTTTTCCCAATAACACATGACATCCATCCATTAGAACAACATCACACCATAATTCATCTTTGTAAGTTTTTCCTATATAAAATTTGATTAAACACATTTTGTCTATTATAACTTCATTCCATTTTTTAAACCATGAAATATAATAAGTATAAGTATGCTTTTCACATTGTAGTCCTAGTTTCTCTACCATTTCTTTAGAAACTATATTTTCACAACTACCACCATCAATAATTACTTTGCATATATTACCTCTTGAAGTGAAATTTGTTCATAAAATATTTGTATGTAACCATGAATCATCACATTTTTTATTTTTCACCTATTATTTCCTTACATTTCTTATTATTATCTTCGTCATGAGATTTTATCCTATGTCTATTTCTATAAATTCTGTAAATTTTTCTTCTACTTCAACCTCAACCAAATTTATTTTTGGGTGATCCTCTTGCCTCTTTTCTTGTTCATGATAGTGTGGACACTCAAACACTCTATTTTTTTATTCTCCACATATGTAA
>JARHVA010004449.1:697500-710000 GCA_037957365.1 Torreya grandis | reverse complement strand
AAATGTTCTCACCAATATTAATCAAAATATCTTCAGGAAAACTTTCAAACAATTCCACTTCTCTACATATCTAAGCAAAAGTAGTTTGGGAGTGCCTAGACATTTCAAGGGAGATAATAAGGAATTTTCCAAAGTAATTTCAAATTAAAAAAAATTAAATAATTTTTACATAGATGCATATGAAGGTTATAAATCCTAACCTAGATTGGTGTCACCAACAAAGAAGGCATTGAAGGGTTAAAATATCAAAAATGGGGATTTGTCTACGATCATTACTCTATAATATATGTCTTCAAATTTATAACACGTAAACTATTAACTTAATATGGTCAAGGACATGATACTAATGAAAAATTATAGTGAGTGAAAGTATGAACCAAATGGTTATTAAACTTGAGAATAGAGAACATAAACCATATTATAATTTTCTTGAAATAAGAGGAAATAAAAAAATAGAATTAAAATGGCACATTATTATTATAGAGTTAGAATGTAGAGGAGAAAGAAATATCTTCAAGATGTATATGAAATAAGTCTAATTGATTTGTCTCCAAGTATGATGATAATGAATGGAAATGTATGTTTTATGTAGGAAGATAAAAACAAAATAAGAAATATAGTCATGTATCAATAGAAATTTAACTGTAAAGATTACAAAGGGATAGAAATAAAATAATAAAACATGAAATAATATATTTTAAGAAATTTTATTTTATTTTTATAATGGAATGTTTTCATTACATAACCTTTTTAGATGGCATTGCAGTGATTTATGGCTTGTAAAGTAAAAATATATTTGATTATATAACATGGACCATGACAAATTATTCCTTGAAATGCATATAGAATTTTAGAAATAAATATTTTAATTAGTGAAAGAGATGAATATTTACTATGAATGAAGACCTTTTATTTCAGAATCGTGCGAATAAAAAATCCTATAATATACAGTAAAAAGATATTTATTAAATTCAAACCTTTTAGAAATAGAATATGTAAAATAAATTTCAATTACAATATAGGCATGAACATTTTTTATAGGTCTTATTATAGTTACACTAAGTTCAATGATTATAATTAAGATTGATTGCTTCAAAAAAAATTTATAAAGGAGTCAAACATGTGATCTAGAGGAATTAAATTTCATGACCATTGCACACAAGATACATTCTTTTATTACTTTACGATAATTAAATAGAGTGTAATTATGTTATGCTTCAAATTTTACACATACAAAAATATCAAATAAATTAATTTATTACAAAATAAATAAGGAACTAAAATCTTTTATATTTATTTGAAATTGCTCTATAAAATGAAATTTTACTAGCTCCTCCAAAGGTTGAGATCCAAATAAGAGATTATAGAAGGATAAAATATGAATTTAGAGATCCATTTTCATGATTATCTATCTTTTGTCATTTTATATTTTCTATTAAAAAAATATAATTTTTTTTTGTATAAAATATTCATGTTTAAAAAAATCATGAATTCACAATGGATCTTCCATTGCCATGATCATGAGATCATGGATTTTTAATATATTCCCTTTAGTGCTTAGAAATATGAACTGCCCATGAAAAACCTTAACTAATCCTCAAATATATGGTCTGCAAATCCACTATAGGCATAAATATGTATAGAATAAAATCTACATACATGTAAAAATCAAATTGTACACATGTTAGGCTTGTAACCAGACCTATAGAAAGCATTACTTTGGCCAATTTTTCCTTTATCTCATATGTAGTCAAGAAAAACCTCTTTCAATTATTTCTCACTTATCATTTTATTTTATTTTTTCTAAATTCCATGTCAATCAATGCATATTAAATATAAACATTAAATTAAAGTTAAGGTGAATCCCATGTCTAACTTTCCAATTACCATAGATATTTGATACTTAGAATTCAACAAAAAAAAATTCCAATTCATATCATTATAAATAAATAACACATGTAAGTATATGAAAAATATCTCAACCAAAATTGGATCCTAATTCAATGAAAAAACATTCAAAATCCAAATGAGAACAAAACTTAAATTATGTCAACCAAATTTAGAGCTTAATCTAGTACAAAAAGAGCATCAACTCAAAGCATATATGGAGACCAACTAAATCTAAAACTTAAATTATCTTAACTTATAGCACATTTAAGTTTAATTAAACAATAATAATGAAATTTGAGAATAATATTACTATAATATTTATATTATTCTATTTTGATTTAAAAATTACATGTAATAAAGAACTAAACTATTGAACTATTATTCAAAATACAAAATATACAAAATTTAAATGTATAAAAAAGTAAATTTATGAAACTAAAATGATATATAAATTGTAACTTTCAATTAAATTATATAAAAAAAATCAAATTTGATTTAAGCTTATCATTGACACAAAACTGGCTAGAAGGGTCTTTGAGCTATGTCGTGTCTAGAAAAAAACATTGATGGACTAGGACAATATTGCATTAGGGGTGCACTAAAGCATTGTCAATTTATTGTAACTACATTTTTGTTGACTCTAAAATTTTTTTATCTTGTCTTTGTACTTTTTCATGCCTGAGGTGGTTTATTGGTTGACTACATGTGTTGGTTTGTTGCATGGAAGACCTGCAGTAGTAAAACCCTAGTTCCTCCACAGAAAATATACATCAAATAAAAATGGAGGAATTAATAAAGTTAAATAGATGATTTATCCTCAAAAAATCACACACAATCTAAGTGCTACCTACATATCCTAAAAGGGCCTCAGTTCAATGTGAATTTTCCTCCTAGAGTTAGTGTGTGAATCTTGATATTTTTACTATATAGATGCAACTAGTAAATTGACTTGAATTCTTGACAATGAATGACCTTCACTTGAAATAAAATATCTTAAAACCTGGTCTATGACTATTATAATAAATTATAACTTGAATTGGAAATATTAGTGCCCTTTTGCTTGATGTGTAGTAGTATATGATTGCTAGATGATGCTTTAAGTGGCCTTGTTGTGTTTATTTAGTGAAAGATTTGATATATTTTTGTTAACCAACTTTTATAAAATCATAGGAGGTTCAACTTGAAGTGTCTCAAAATTTAAAATTCACTATTTGAGTGTGGAAGACAAGGCTAGGATTAGGCCCCATCCAACCTAGTGTGATTTTTTCTTATCTAGAGACTGTTAGAACTTGGCTGACATGAAACTATAAACGATAGGGATGCCTAAATGATATTTTTAGTATTTTTAAGATAGAGTATAATATTTAAATATCTCATTTATATTTCAAGTTAACATAATGGTGAATAGACCAAGGAAGGTGAAGATGTCAAGATTAAACATTTTCAAACCCTTAATGTTTAAATTTAAGTGTCTAAACTCCCCACGCCCCTTTATTCTAGTGATGTAAAGGAATGTAATTACTAGATAAAGGATATGTAAACCAAAATTCGTATACACACTTTGTATTTTTATTTTAAACTTGATTATATAAGGTGCCTTAATTCAAAAACCTATGACAATGTCACTAAAAGTAGTTACAATTTATATTTGAAATTTGAAAATCTAAAACTTGAAATTTAAAATTTGAAAAGAGAAAAAGGAAATAATACACCTAAAAGAGTATCAAATCTAATTTCCCTATAATGTGAGGGTTGAAAAGTGTGTGCTCCCTTATTCAGGAATTTATAAAAATATTGAACCTATAGAAAATTGAGAGTGATCAAGTCTCAATTTGGAAACTAGTGAAATCCCTTGAGTTGAAAATATTGTATGCTCCAAATCTAATTTGAATATGTAGAATATTTTATAGAATAATTGAACGGTTAGAACCACCAAATGTGGCTCATTAAAATACAACCATAGTCATTAAATGTCACTAGACTCAAATGTGGTACGAGAAGGGGTGGAACCACTAAATGTGTATTGCTAAAGTGTAACCATAGATGTTGATATTAATATATGATAATGTTTCCCCCTTCTAAAATGAGACAAATCACACCGCTAAAGATAGATATATATTCTATTCAAAACTTTTTCGATTTGAAACTTTTAAAATTTAATGAAGATAATTTTGAAAATTTTCAATGTAGTAATGTGGCCATGAATTAATATCATGGACCCTATACCATATTGTGTTGATATATATTTCTAATTGAACTTGTAATTGTTTGAAACCTACAACTTGTAACTATTTTTCACATGTCCATATATATGCATCAAGTATATGTAACTTTTTACTAAACTAATTATATGAATGAGTGCACATGTATGTCATATCCCCTCATAATCTAAAAAAATGAATTATACTAAACATTTGAATGTTTAATTTTGTCATAAATCTAAAATTTGATGCTCATGAGGGCTTGAATTCTCAAGCCAATCCCAATGTGATGTCCCTATTTTGAGATGAGAAACATAGCCTACAAGTCACTAAGATCAAAATATAATTGTATAATGTGTGAAAGATATAATCATGTAGTAGTAAGTGAAAATTTGAAATATATTGCATCATAGTATTAAATATGGCATTGAATTTCCTATGAAACATGTGTCAGATAGATATAATATTGAAGCACAAAGTAACATGTGCATGATATGTATCATGGCACAATTGTAAAAGTATAAAATAGAAGCAATATGTAATATGAATCATGACACCATATTAACAAGCAATGAAAATACAAGTAATTTCATACAACATCATGAAATTTGCATATAAGGTCACATATAAGTCCTAAAGGCTACATATAATGAACATGTGAATGTCACACAAACATACAAGGCCAAGGGATCCTCACAATAAGCAAGAAAGTCCTAACTTATCATGTAGTAAATGAAATTTAAAAAAAAAGAAACATAGAAAAAATGAGACTAGTCTACATCAATCATATGTATCATGTTAGTGTTAGTAAATAGCATATCTATGTAACACAATGTAAACTATGAGTGGATAGAAAAACACTTGTGTGATATATAGCTTTATATGGTATAAAGGTTGTGGATAGATATTAATTTTTAATGTATTCATAGATAATGAAGTGATACCCCCAACTTAGATAATATGTTGGGTAAAAAGGGAAGCTCAACATCAAAGAACCATGCATTAATCTGTCTTGGATCACACTCACATACCTCATAAAAAGTAATGTGTATGGGAAACTAAAATATGCTATCTAATTATCATGAAATAAATAACATATAGAAATAAATAAACTATCAACATAAGGAAAAACTTTTGAGGTCCTAATTTTGAATTTTTAAAAATAATTTGTATATATATATATATATATATATATGAATTTTTTGAATTTTTAAACATATATGATTTTTTTGATTTTTTTAAAAATTGGTACTGAAAACATTTAAAAAGTACCAAGAAGCAAGGCTTTGAAAATGGAAGAAATAGAAGGGATCTAAATAATTCACAACAAGGTACTAAAGCATAGTGTGGCAAGAAGGAAAGAAAACAATATGCCCCTAATATCTATGTAAATGATCATATAAATGTAGAAAAAATGATTTATATATATATATATATATATATATATATATATATATATATATATATATATATATATATATATATATATATATAATATTGTACATGCCCCATAATGGTAAAGAATCTATTTGAGATCACAAAGTGTGTAAAAGAAGGAAGATGTGATCATGGAAGTGAAATGAAAGCCACAACATGATAGATATGCAATAGTAAACAAGTGAATTACTATAAATAATATATATTGAAAGCATTGCAAGATACTTGTTTTGGATTTTATGAATCAGTCTAAAAATTAAAAGGAAAAGTTCCCAAATTAAAAATATATCCAAGGTATAGAATAATACTTGAATAAGGGATAGAATAAGTAGCAACAAAGTAAAAGAAAATATCTAGATATTCAAGATCATAATTCAACTTTTCAATAAATGTTACTATTAAAAACTAAGGATCTCATCAAGAGAATGCCTATGTATAGGCACTATATCATCATGATCATATTATAGTTTGGATCATAGTCTTCAATGTAATCATCATCATAGGAGATAATTAGCTTCTTAGGTTGTTCTAAAATTATGATATGTCATTTTAAGTATTTTTTGTATCTGTGTATGAAAAATTAACTATAATATAGATTGAGTTATCTTCTAAATATTGGGTTGATTTTGAATATGTGAATTTTTGTGAAATTGCATGCCATGTTGAAGTAAAGAAGAATCATAAATTATTGGTTGAACATTACTAGGAATAAAAGCAATTTTTTATTTGACTTCTTGATTGGATGATGTAACCATAAGTTTTTCCTTATCTTATTCTTTTATGCATGAATTAGATAAAATGTTTGATTCCTTAGTAACCATATTTTTATCATTATATGTTTTAGGAATATTTTATTTTATAAATTTATTTATAAAAAAACCTTTTTTAAAAAAGTGTTTTCTTTCTGATCTTGATTTTTTTCTTGCAACCATTCTTTTGGTAATTATTCTTTTTGCAATCTTGATTTTTCATATTGTTCTTTTTGTAATCTTGCTTTCTCTAATTGTGTTTTTTGAATCTTTTCTTTTTTTAAATTATCCATTTGTATCCATATATTCTTTGGTTCTTTTTGCACTATTTTTGTATGAGATATAATATAAATGGGTTGCTTAATTGATTTATTTGTTATATGATCACCATTATCAATGATACTTTCTATTTTATTCTTTAAATCAAAACATCTATATGTATGATGCCCATGCATTCTATAATATGCACAATTTATTTTGATATTTTTAGAGGAGGCATAGAAGGTAATGTGATCAACTTGTTTCAAATCCTTTCTCTTAGAAGCTCACTTAGACTCTTATTATTCTTTTGTATACTTTTTGAAGCATTTATTTTGGATGTATGTTTCTTGTGAGGTACATGATAACTAGATGAATATTTATATAAATAATTGACACTATCATACTCTATATTCTTTATATATTTTATATTATTTTCAGGTGATATAATCTTTGAACTGAAATATTGATTTTTATTTTACAATTCTTCTATAGATTTTATAATAGTGATTATTTAATCTTGGAGGGATTCACAAACACAAACCCTAGGTAAATCTTATTTAATATGCATATGATCACCATCAAGTAGAGTTTTGGGAGGTGGAGATATAGGATCTTCCTTAGGTTTTGGATATTCATTAGATATATGAGTTACTTATTTCTTGTCGATCAATAAAATTTAAATAATTATCACTAGAAATACAAGCAATGACATCATGTGTTAGCTTTATGCTAATATTATGACATTTTGGCACAAGAGTAACATCATTTGAATATAATAATGAGGTAGAAGTATAGGTGATGTTATAATATGTGTTATAATGCATGTCATGGATTTTAATTGTAACTTGTTATATGCTAAGGGAAGGGGAAGAAAGTTCATCCTCATTAGTTGACAAGGGCGAATAACTATGATATGTAAGATTAATATCCACTACTTTTAAAGGATAATAGATAACATAAATATTATTAGTATTCACTTTCACTTAAAATGAAAGATAAATAATATTTTTCTCATGATTAATATCTTCATTCTTTAAACTAATTTTATGTCTATTTAATTTATAGAAATGAAATGATAAAGCACATTAGCAAGGTGGAAAGAGAAGTTATGTGTGCAATGATAAGGTTCCTCCTTTTTTATGGTAGGTGGTAATTTAATAGAGATAATATATTCATTTTCATAATTTTATTCATTCTCTAAATTAGATTTCAAGGAATAAGGTGAAAGGGGATCCCTAGGGGAATCTAAAGGTAAATACATAGAGGAATCTAGAGGTTAATTTGAATAGGAATTTAACAATGAATCATGAGGTGTATTTCTATCATAAAGGTCAAGTTGGATATTCATTTCTATGGTATCTTGTTCCAAATTTTCATCAAAATCAAATATTATATTCAGTAGTACATCATGAAATTAATTATAATTGATATATGCTTCTTATATAAGTTTTTATTTTTGTCAATTTTTTTATTAATTGTCATAAGCAAAAGGCATCAATGAGTATAGAACAACTTATCTATAGTATGAACATCATTATCATATTTACTATCACTATCCATGATATCTACAATGAATTTAAATACAATAAATGCAATAGATAAAGTGTTTATTTCCATCAAGTCATATTGTGTGTACAAAAGAGATAATGATTCCAAATATAATACAGGTAAAAAATAAATATATAATGGGTGAACTATGTAAGGTTTTGAATGATTATGTGGACTCTCAATTGTACTTACTTGTTCATAGACTAGTGTCAACCAAATATTTAGATCATTAACTACAGAGTCTAGACCATGTCTATAGCCCATAATCTTGTCTTTGAGAGTGTGGTGAGAGTAAATTTATTAGGTGATACACTCATCCAAAGTGAACCACAAATAAAATGTCTAAAGATACTTACTATGGTGTAACCAAGGGATCTTATTTATTTTCATTATATGTGAGGTATGGGGAAACTAAAATCTACATATAACATTGCCTAGGGCTTGAGTATTATGATAATATCCCTCACTTCATGGCACTCATAAAATAGGTCACTACATAGCTAAAAATGATAGCTCTTTATGTAGTTTTATAACTACTAAAACATGGTCGCTAAAAATGTATCAAACAATAGAAAATAAATAAAAAGTAAAAGTCAAAAAAATTGTGTGTGTGTGTGTGTGTGTGTGTGTGTGTGTGTGTGTGTGTGTGTGTGTGTGTGTGTGGTGTGTGTGTGTGTGTGTGTGTGTGTGTATCAAAAAAATTAACTTGAGTTTAAAATAAAATGTTTCAGTGCCAGATGTTATCCAAGGTAGAAAGAGAATTTATTTCATGTCCAATTAAGATCCAAAGTCAAATAAGATTGACTCATGGTGTTATATTTATATCTAAAGTTGAAGATTATTTTTTTAGTGTCAGGTATTTAAAAAAATAATTATGAAATCCTAGGACAAAAATCAAGAAAATAACAAAAGTGTTCTAAAAAATTACGGTTTCACTCTAATGTTTATATGCTTTTATTTTGATTTAATAATTAAGTGTAATAAATCATTAAATTATTGAAATATTATTTAGAATGCATAATATATAAAATTAGAATGTAGAATAAATAAATTAAAGAAACCAAAGTGGGCTATAAATAGAAACTTTAAATGAAATTATGTAAACCTAGCTTCAATATGATTTAGGTTGATTGTTGATATGAAACTAGTTATAAATGTATTTGAACTATGTCATGTCCAAAAATAGAATTATGTGATGCACTAGAATAGGGTTTATCTAGGTTAGACATGGGTGAATTATGGCCTTATCTATTGAATCTATCCACATTTACATTGACCATGTGATTGATTTTTATATATGTGTACCTGTGCCTATCTGAGGTGGTTGACTGGTTGATTACGAGTGTTAATTTATTACATAAAAGACTTGAGATATAGAAACCCTTGTTCATAAACATAAACCAAATAAACATAAAATTATAAAGGGGAAATCGAGTAAGGGTAATATATGAGTTATCCACATGAAACATCTTGTAATCTAAGTGCTACCTACATATCCCAAAATGGCCTCAAACTAATGTAGTTTTCCCTTCTAAAGTAAGTGTTTAAATCTTGATAGTTTTTCTATATGGATACAAATAGTAAACTAACTTAAAAGATTGATAATAAATGCCTTCAACCTAAAATAAAATAACTTCATACTTGGCCTATGATTATAATAATATATTATAACTTGAACTAAAAATTTTAGTGCTCTTTTGCTCAATGTGTAGTAATTTACCAAGTGATTTTCAGATGATGCCTTGAGTGGCCTTGATGTGTTTATATATGTAATATTTTAAATATTTCCTTTAACCAAATTTATAAAAGTGTGGAGGGATGACATGAAGTGTCTCAAACTTAAAAACTTACCATTGGATGTGATAGACAAGATTACACCAATGGACAAGGTTGGGGCACGACCCTATCTGACCTCGTGTGTATTTTTCTCAAAAGAATAAAGACTGTTGGAACTCAATTGATAGGAATTTATAATTATAATAGGTATTTTTGAATGATGTTTTTATTATTTTAAAGATAGTGATTAGAATAGTGAAGGCTCTAATATAGATTGAAAGTTAATAGAATGGTGAATAGACCAAATAAGGTAAGTATGTTATGATTAAACATTTTCAAGCACTTAATGATTAAACTTTAGTGTCGACATATAAACTCAAATTATAACTAAAAATGAAATTATAAACTATAAAACATAGTAAAAAACTATACCAATGGTAAACCTAAAAGGTTTTCCAAGATGAATGAATACAAATAGTGAATTCAATAAATTATGTGTATATTACCTCATTCAAATTCAAAGGCTACTTGAGTGAATAAATAATATCAAATCAACACATTTCCATGGCACAATTAAGTGTAAAAATTAAACCATCTCAATATAGAGCATATTTTAATTCAATTACCAAACCATAAAATCATGATAAAATTAGACCCAAAATATAATCAAAATTCTAAAGTAAAAAAACACAAAATCAAGTCATGTTAATGCCAATCAATTATATTCCATAATAATAAAATATAAAATAAAACTACAATAATCATAATCCTAATGCATTTTATTCTAGCTTAAAAGAACATAAAATCAAGTCATGATAATATTTAGCCTGATGTAGTATACACACAATAGCCAAGAAAAAATAAAACAAAAAATATTTATATAATTAAAAATATGTACCCAAATCAGTTTGACATGGTGGGTTAACTCAATCCAAAAATGGCCTAAACCAATCCCTAGATGTAATAATCCAAATCTGAAAAGGCTCACTCCAATCCTAAAATGAACTAACCCAAAGCATAATGAAGTGCAAACATGGTACCTAAAACTAATAAAAATTAAATATTAATGCATTAAAAAGTTAGTACCCAAAATAATATGTAGTTGAGGATTAATATAATCTACAAATAGCCAAATCAAATATAAAAATGTCCCAATAAATCATAAATATGGTAGGGTAGATTCAAGGTAATATGGGATAAAAGTGGGGTCTTAAAATGCCACTTTTTCCTTAAATATCAATACTTGAACTTGAAGATACTTTTAGAGACACTTGGACAAAGAATTTTATAATAACGTAAGAAGATGAATTCTAGAATTTTGAATGTAATTTATAAATATATAATTATTTTAAGTACTCAAATAATAAAATTATTTGAAATTTATGAATTTATAACAATGTCATAGTCCCTTTTTGTGAAAAAAAATAAGTAGATTGCTTTGTACAAACACACTTGTTTAGAGCAAACAAATGAATTTTTATATGAAATTCCATATATAGATAGAGGGAATTTTTATATTTTTTAAAATATTTATTATTATTATAATTATTATTATTATTATTATTATTATTATTATTATTATTGTTATTATTATTATTATTATTTTTATTATTATTGTTGTTGTTGTTGTTGTTGTTTTTATTTTTTTGGTGGGGTTTAAATAATTTTAAATTTCACAAAATCTAGAAATTTGAAACTACAAGTATACAAACATAACTTTTTGACCTTAAATTTATGAAAATATTATTTATTTATTTTTAAAAACATATCCAATGATATGTAGATTGTTGAAATATAAGTTTTAAAAAAAATTGATTAATGGTCAAAATTTTATGAATCTATTTGTAATTATATATGTATAAACCATAATGAGGTATGTTGTATATAAATCAAGTAATAATTAAAATTAATACTTTAACGTGTGTGTGTGTGTGTGTGTGTGTGTGTGTGTGTGTGTGTGTGTGTGTGTGTGTGTGTGTGTGTGTGTGTGTGTGTGTGTGTAAGTATTATTAATTAAACATGTCCATGAAGGTGGAAAAACTTATAAGATTAGTAAAAAAAAAATTTTTGGTCTAGTGTAAGTCTAAGTCTTAGGTTTGAATCCTCCAAACCTAAAACCATGGCTCTTTTGGAGGGATACACACAAAAAATCATCAAAAAAAGGGTACACACCCTATGCACTACAAAGGGTGCATACCCTTTGTAGTGCAAAGGGTGTATACCCTTTGTAGTGGTTTTTTTTTTTTTTTTTTTTTTTTTTTTTTTTTTTTTTTTTTTTTTTTTTTTTTTGTTCTTGCACTTCAAAATGTGTTCAAAAGGGTTTGCACCCTATGCACTATAAAGGGTGAATACCCTTTGTAGTGATTTTATATTTTGTGCTTGTAAATTGAAATGTATTTAATACATTTAGTAAAATCACATTTAAGTATAAGCTTAAATTTAATTTATGTAAACTTAATACTTCAAATTTATTTTATTAAATATAAGAAATTAGGGCCACTCTGTGTCTTTTGAAATCACTTTCAGAGCTATAGGAGTTACCATTTAGAAGATAGTTTTTCAAAATCTACTCTATTTAGTATTTAGTTTTTATAATTTTATTATTGAACTTAAGGTTTAAAAATTATATATGGTATAT